>JAMAGU010000015.1:322447-527044 GCA_023626375.1 Talaromyces sp. PF30-5 | reverse complement strand
CATTTTTTTTTCGTTTTATTGCTGTGGGTTACTGTGGTGTTGTGTCCTCCAAATTGTTTTTTTCTGCCGTTTTTTTTTTTTTTTTTTTTTTTTTTTTTCAGATTAATGATGTTACGACTTGCGGTTAAATAGCCTAAATATCAACTCAATTGATTGCTTGAATACTGAACAGTTCGTAAAGCCCCGCTGAATTATGCCCTCCAGAGCTGCTAATAGTTTAGACCCAAGTATGATAAACGACCATAGGATCGATCCATAGTGCTTTCTCCTTTCCTGCCTTAGCACATCATGATTGTTATATGGTGATCGCTAGTATACCCTGTTGTGTTCCCGCATAACCCAATCTCCCATGGCCCCACCTGCTGATCATCCTTCAACCCGATTATTAAAGGTTCAAGTAAACGATCAAATATGCTTATTAATTATTTATAAACCTTGAATGTCTGCTTCCAAGGTTCACATATTCCAAGGTTGATAATATCAAGGCTGCTATACTTTATAACCAGCTGCCTCTCCCTTCTAATGTAAACTAAGTCATCTCTGGCACATACATATCATTAAATCAAAGTAACCCTTGAGTTCAAGCTGTTTTTCCAGTCATCATTTGTCTTCATAATCTGGCAGTATGGTACTTTCCAGAACGATTGCACTCGCAGGTGCAACAGGAAACCTGGGAATGCCCATTCTCAAAGCTCTCCTACAAGCAAACCACAACGTTATCGTTCTCTCCCGAGTTGGCGGCAATTCTTCAAAACTACCAACACACCCAAACCTCACCATCAAAGAAGTCGACTTCACCTCCGTACAGTCCCTGACAATTGCACTTCAAGATGCCAAAGCCGAGTTAGTCATATCTTGCCTTGCCACATCAGCAATCGGTGCACAGAACCCCCTTATCGACGCCTCCGTTTCAGCGGGTGTGAAACGATTCATACCAGCGGAATTCGGCATGGACTCCCAAAATCCCCTAGCAATGGAGCTACCCGTTTGCGTTCCCAAGGTTGCGACACAGAAATATCTTCTTTCGAAGAATAACGCCAATCCTGAGTTCACTTTCACGTGTATTGCTAATGGGCTGTTCCTGGATTGGTGTCTTGAGGCCGGGATTATTTTGGATCTGTCTCGACATACTGCGACTCTGTACAATGGGGGCGACGTGCCTTTCAGTGCCACTTTATTAAAAGAGGTGGCAAATGCAGTCTTGGGCGTTATTGAGCACCAGGACAAAACTGTCAACCGTGTTGTTTACGTGCAGTCAGCGCTTGTTACGCAGAATCAGCTTATTGGGTTTGCTAAGGAGATGGATGGGGTGGAATGGGGTACTCTCGTCAAGGATACTGAGGAGCTCAGACTGGAAAGTCTTGATGAATGGGACCAATGGGTTAAGGGCTTCGGTGGAGATTCAGACGGAGCTACATTGGGTTTTTGCATCGTTGGGTCTTGGACGAAGGATTATGGCTGTGACTTTTCGGGGCACTTGGATAATGAGTTGCTGGGTGTCAAGGAGCTTGAGGAAGCTGAGTTAAAAGGGCTTGTTCAGGGGCTCCTGTGATTTTGGCAGTGGTTTATGACCTATGTTACCCTTCAATTGAACCAGTTCCAATGGCGATATCTACTTGCGAAACGACAAACCTACCACATGTTGCTGGTTGACAGATATCTCCACAGAAAGCAATAGTGGCATTCTATTCAACCCTTCGTAATTATGATCTGAATTTTTTTTCCAAGTCCTACGTAACATATCTCCCTCATAAATGTCGAATTTTGAACAAAAGAACCTTCAATGTTGGAATCTACCGTTAGTTTATGCTCCTCCTCTAGCCAATCAGCATCCCACAGTCCGCCGCATCTCACGTGCCCGATAAGCAATTCGATCCACTATCAACGCTTGACACATTTTCTTGCAAGACGCCAACCTCCATCTCAAATCGTGCACAGGCCACTCGCCTCCTTTCAATGGAGTCTGCAAACGACACACGCCCGCAGGTTTACCGCGAGCTTACCGATATGTTCCGACCACCCGTCAATCGCGCAATGCGCACCCTCGACCGGTCCTTCTTCCGCAAGACCGTTCCACTTTCCATTGCGAAGATCTTCAAGAACGGAGAGATCTCAGACATTCGCCAGAAATTGACCAAGAGCAAGGACTTGCTGGTCGTGCCGCGACTCAATGGTGTGCGCCAGATTCAGGACCAGGATGGGATGTTTAAGGGGCTTTTGCTGCGTGAGGACTTGAAGCATGATGGTGCGTGGATTGAAAGAATACGTCTACGGGTTTTGGTGTATAAATGCTGATTATATTGGATATAGACAAGACGACATGGTCGCCTACCCTTTGCGAAATTGCGGAGAAGGGATCCGCTGCTGTTGCGCCTTATGAGTTGACTTTGGATTATGACTACTGGTCCTATGGTACGACACCCATACTTTTTATTGGGTTGGATATTTGTTCTAATTCATCGCAATAGCCGAAATTATCAATGCTGTTATGCCGCAGCAGGAGGACTTGCAAGAGATCCCTCAGGGATACACACAAGTGGGGCACGTTGGTAGGTTTCTGCCCAATACAGCGCCAAATGCGACGATACTAACTGAACCAGCCCATCTTAACCTCCGCGAACAATTTGACCCATATAAACATCTTATTGCCGAGATCATCAAAGACAAGAACCCCGGTATTCGTACGGTCATCAACAAGATCGAGGATGTCGGTTCCCAAAGTCAATTCCGCACATTCCCATTCGAAGTTCTCGCTGGTCCAAACGACTTGAACGTTGTTCAGCATGAACAAGACTGCGAATTTCATTTCGACTACGCACGCGTGTACTGGAACAGTCGTTTAGAGACCGAGCATCGCCGACTGGTCGAGAAGTTCAAGCGCGGCCAGATGGTCTGCGACGTTATGGCTGGCGTGGGACCATTCGCTGTGCCCGCCGGTAGACGCAGGATTTTCGTTTGGGCTAATGATCTGAACCCACACGGATACGAGGTGATGCAAGATGCTATTCCGCGAAACAAGGTGCAAGACTTTGTGACTCCTTTCAACATGGACGGTCGGGAATTTATCAAATACTCCGCCAAGACCCTCCTTGAGTCAGAGCCATTCACTGCTGCCATTTATCCCAAGAGGAAACGTGGAGAGAGCAAACGCAAGGCTGCAGGAGCTGAGAAAGAAACCGCAAAGGAATCAGCTCCCCAGCCCTCTGAAGTATATACCCGCCCGACTATTTTCGACCACTACGTGATGAATCTGCCTGCCACCGCTATTGAATTCCTCGACGCTTTCCAGGGTGTTTATGCGGGACATGAATCACTCTTTGCACCGAACACTTCTCAGGCTCTTCCTATGGTTCACGTTTACTGCTTCTCGGGTCACTCTGAGAACGAGCTGGACGATCATATTGATATCTGTAACCGAATCTCTGAGCGTATTGGATACACCATCACTCCAGATGATACAGTTGGAGGCAAGGGAGACCCCACCATTGAATTAGCCATTCATAATGTCCGCTTGGTCAGCCCGAACAAGCAGATGTTCTGTGCCAGTTTCCGTCTGCCGGCTGAGGTTGCTTTCCGAAAGGCATAAAGTTAAAATCAGTTGCATTTAGAGGCGTTTGTGGTATAAAAATGGAGATAGAATCAGCAATTCCCGAAGCCCATGTGTAATAATTAAACATTATCGTTCAACGTCACAATCAGCGATTTTGAGGATTCAATCCCTTAAGCCGGCATTAGACCCATACGATGGCAAGCAGACCTAGCGTTGAGCCGGAGTAAATCAATGTCAATAGGAAATAAATCATCACTATTTCGACCTGGAAGAAGCGCAGATCCAAACAAGCCTCGACGAGAGACTGTTAGATGTTGCGGAAGTGGTCTTGCGGGTGTAGGGAATATGATCTTTAGGTAGTAATATATCAATATTAGACAATCATCCACTCAATAAGAATCATCATGATCACATACCTGAGAGCCATCTAGTCTAGGGATTCCATCCCTATCTAGTGAATACATCTCCACAATTCCCGATACATGATTTCCTCTTTCTAGTTTCCATTTCACCAGGATGGCATAGTTTATAGCGCCATTTCCCCCGATCATCAGCAAGTTCATGTCGTTTTGAATTTCAGTCAACGATTCTGACCATCCTGTTTCAATAATGAGAGTTGGGAGACGCATAGCATCATCACGAGGTCTAAGAAAAACATCTGGTTCTTTCCGAGACCCACGATATGGCCTATCGGTGAACTCAAGAGCTATCATAACCGGGTGAGATTTCATTACCGACAGCTTGGAATGAATGGCTGCAACTTACTGGTAGCAGTGCTTTGTTGCAACATATAATTCTCCTGCTCCGTGAGGAGACCACTGATACGCCAAGTATTCCGCTGATCTTCCATCCAACTTTGGACGCAGTTGTGTATCTCAGTAAGCATGACTTGAATACGGCACTCTTGGATCGTGGAATTGTAGGTTTTTCTGTTAAAACAAATGAGGTTTCGAGCTGAAATGTCCGAGTCTGAGAGAGAAGGTAAACTTACCGACATTTACTGCTCTCATCTAGTAGATCAAAAATGCGGGATGCCCAGGCGGAAGGCACGTCCGTTAGAATGAACTCGTGGTAGTCACGGGCATTTTCAACGGCAGACGTAATGTAAGACTCGAGGCTTCGAAGAGAATCAAATTTCTTAGCGGAAGTCTTGCTCACGAACGCATTTTGCTCTCGAGGGTCAGACATGGTAGGAAATTGTGGCAGAGAAAAAACACTACAATATATTGTGGTGATGAAAGATAAGGCACATGGAACTGTCCGGAACCCCCGAATCCAAACATTGATTGTTCATCTATAGATCATACTTGGATGGTGTAGGTCACATGATGGCCCAGTCGTCCCGCCTGTCCGAATAGGACTAGTGAGATATTCTGCCGGCGGGAAATCTGCGGTTTCAGCGTTTCAGCTCTTTAGAGACGAATAGCTTCAGCGTCCGCAGCACACATCCACCATTGAATTAGCCATTCATAATGTCCTCTTCGTCAGCTCTAACAGGCAGGGGTCCTATTACAGGAATCTTTTTATATACTTTATATCCTTTAAGACTTTTGAGAGTTTCTTTGAATTATCTTTGAATTGTTTTGAAAATATCTTTCAAGGATGATTATAATTCAAATTGGAATCTTTATAAATCTTTACTGTTAATAATATAATAAAGTTTTAGAAACTTCCTTACAACCCTCATTTTATTGAAGTAAGATTGACATGATCATTATTTATGAAATGAAGATCTAAAGTTCCAATGTTTGTATACTTCGAGTGGTGGTTGAAAATGACAAGCGGTGTAATGTTCACCGCTATTTTCTGCCTGCGGGAAATCTGCAGTTTCATCGCGTTTCAGCTCTTTGAAGACGAAATAGCTTCAGCGTCCGCAGCACACATCCACTCGGCCGGTCCCGTGCGATTATTCACCGAATCTCATCGCCAGTTACGCTGTTCATCCTACATACAATTTCAAGATGAGCGTCAACCTTCCCCCAGCCACATACCGCCAGCGTGCAGTGCCCCAAGGTGAATTGGAGGCCGCGTCCACACTGAAGCTGGGCGCCGACCAGCACACTCACACCCTGTCTCTATCGGAAGCCCGACTGGTTATTCATAAGGTTCTGGAGAATAAACGACGTGGAGGGAACAAATACGAGGAGCCCGAGTATGTGTGATGATCTGGAGCTCGGACCAGGAATGGCATGCTGATGAAGGGGGTCTGATATGTAGGAATTTGACCAAGACACTACTCTACCTGGATGTATTTGCGCGATTCAAGGATGAGGAGAACATCAAGGCCGTTGAGCGATTGCTGAACTCGCATACTGAGCTAGAGATGTTTGAGCGGTCACAGCTGGGTGAGTACAAGATACAAGCATCCCCCTCTGTTTGCTTAGCGGTCTGCATCGTGCGACCTGGGTCCCGGTCCTCTACTACATCCCAGTCCACAACTCGAGACTAATCGGACTATTGTTTCATAGGAAGTCTGTGCTGTGACAACGCTGAGGAAGCGAAGTCGCTCATCCCCAGTCTGCAGAACAAAATCTCCGACAGTGATTTGCAAGAGTTACTGGATGAGCTCACGAAGCTGCGTAACTTCACTGAGTAAGCAGCATAACTTAATAGATTGCGATGGAGACCTTTGTTAAGTACCGAGGTTTGGTGGCCTGTTGGCCGTGTTTCCTGTTAGGTAAGAGCCGGAGGAGAGTTGACCGCCTCTACCACCTCTGCTTTAAATAAAACTGAAATTTGGGTGACGACGGGAGTTACCAGCAAGGCGTTGGGCGTTTGGGGGGGGATTTTTCCGGCCTGCACACTGCTTACGATAGACGAACTGTTCATACCTACATAGCATTTCAATGTTCCCCGAAAACCCCGATTTTTATTATTACTATTATTATTTTATTTTATTTTATTTTTTCTCTTCTTCCCGAGTTCTCCCATGCTTGCTGTTTGTTGTATATGGGGTTGCCACCCGGGATAGTCTTTTAGAGGGCAAGACCTCACATGTCCGGGGATCGTTTTGCCCTCTCCGTGTGGGGACCAGTTAAACTCCAACGACCAGGCAGTTAGCAGCAGCCCCGTTAGCCGTGACGCTGGTGCAGTCGCTGTTTCCTTCTTTGGCTGCTTCCCTGCACACCCCACATTTCTATCCCTCCCTGTGATTGGCTCCTTTATCTGAGTGTTATCATAGGACGCTGATTGGCCGAGAGAGCCTCCATGGCTTATGAATCAGCAAGATTATTCGTGGCCAGCGAGTCGGGATTTAACGGGTTGAGGCCACGAGCGGCTGTTCACGATGTTGTCATTAGGGGTGGTTTTTTTTTAATACATCGATGTTCTTAAAGAAAAGCAGTGAATTCCTTTGCCTCTTTATAGCTCCATGACCACCTTATATGAATCATCGACGGAGGCAAACGTAGCTGAGCAAGGAGGATTAACCAGTACGTAATATGGAGGGAGGCTCGTCCGGTCGCACCAATCAGCAGGGCGGGTCTTATCAGAGTTGACAATTTCAAAGGCATAATTGGCATCGAGGCGACATTCTCTTACGAGAGGAAAAAGGCGATCGTCTGGCACGCTCGGGAGCTCGTCCATACGGATGCCCTCTATATCGATGTCATCATGTTCCCTATATTCCCCCTGCTTTCTTCTTTTTTCTCATCTTGGGCCATCGGGGAACCACTTTACTCTTTGCAAGATTCGAGTCCAGGAATGACGGAGCGAACCATCCGCCATCTAATCCTGTTGCAGTCTCTAGCGGGATCATCACCTTGAATGATATAAATCCAAATTATTATCTTTCTTCTTTTGTTCCTTGTGCAATATTGGATTTATAGTTGATCCTCGGAGATAAGGATATTCCCCTGTGGTGCTTTTTTTTTTCTCTCGTTTTATTGTTGCGAGAGAACTTGATAAGCCCCGGTTTATCTCGTACGTACCTTATCTCCAGCTATATGTGCCTTGACGATCAACGAATGAAGGGCTAATGATTACCAGTTCAAGCACCGAATAATAATATTTTTTAGACAAGAACTGGAGCAAAACACAAGTCTCCCCCCAAAAAAAGAAAAAGAAAATATACCGGATCGTCAACTTTTCTGGAGATTCGTGGGGGCCCCCCCGGACTTGGCCTCGTTCCAGTTGCATGACCATTATCTATCTCCGATTACTATCTATCACCTTTTCTCACTTCCCGCTTTTTTCCTCTCTCTTTTTATCTGGACCCTGCCCACCTGCCCGTTCTAATGGCAACTGTTATTACGATCCAGCCTTCTTCAACGGCTGGTCCGACCTCGACCTATTCCCAACCTCATCACTCTCCCGACCTACGCCGCCGACCCCAGTCCAACTCAACACCAACCAACCTCTCCCCGTCGCCGATCTCGGTCAATTCAACTCTCCCCCGCGTGCAGGGTCGGAATGGATCAAGTTGTGACGCTTGTCTCCGGAGAAAAAGTCGTTGCGCCATGAACGAATTGGTCAACAAGTGCTATTCGTGTGACTTCCACCGCCAAGATTGTACCTTCACCTTAACAGCGGAAGCCGAAGCTCCGACCAAGAAGAGGAAGCTCTCTAGCTCAACCCAGGAAGTCGAGCCAGTTAAACGGTATGCATACTATATCATCATCCCGAAAAGGATAATAACGGGAAGTGGATCCAGACTTATACTGACTCATTCCGCAGACCAGCAACAGTTCAATCGACACCTGCTGCTTCGGAGGAAGTCCCTCGTCCGGGGCATAGTCACGCCATGATTCGGCCAGGCTTCTTTAATCAGACTACCCAACATATTGGCATGACCACCGAGTTAGAACCCGCATTATTAGAATTCTTGCCTCTAGACGAATATGACGAATTCTCGGTCTCTTCATCTCGCATTCGAAGATGTGCGGATGATTGCACCTTTATGCGAGTGGTGAACACTGTCCCCGTTGGTGATTCGCAGGCCGTCTCACTAGATGCCATTGAGAGCCTGGTTGCTCCGTATGGCTCAACCTTGATCGAGAAATTTTTCGACCATGTGCACCCATCATTCCCTATCCTGATGGAAGATGCATTCCGTCAATCATACCGTGAACGCCGTCAATTGTCACCATTACTTCTTGCCGCCGTGTATGTATTGACATTGAAGTTTGTGGATGTCGGTGCTTCCTCACAAAGGAGACCAGATGCAGCTCGATTGGAGAGTACTGCTTTGAAGCTGCTTCTTGACTCATTGCCTTTCCCAAGCATCTCCACCATTCAAGCTGGACTACTCTTGACGCAGAAGTCAACACTGGCCACTTCTTCCCTGAATGGTCAGCTTGTCACAGCTGGCTTTGAGCTCGGCCTACACCAGGACTGCACAAACTGGCGGATGAAGACATGGGAGAAGGGTCTGCGGAAGCGACTGGCATGGGCTCTGTACCTGCAGGACAAGTGGTCCGCACTTGTTCACGGTCGCCCATCACACATCTTCGCATTTAATTGGACTGTCAAGGATCTCGTGGAGCAGGACTTCTCGGATGCCTTCCTGTCTGGCACTGACTCGGCACATGACGAAGCAGCTGTCGGCCACGGCCCCTTACTCTTCTGCCACATGGTAGCATTGACAACTATCTTATCCGATATTCTCGACCGTTTCTACACCTTGCAAGCCTCGGAAGACTTCAACGCGGCTGGAAACCAGCGCACACGCATTATCCTAGAAAAGGCTAAACCTGCCCAGATTCGTCTAAAGGAATGGTTTTCCTCACTGCCAGCCGCCTTGAAGATGGAATCTTCCAGCGGCGAGCTAGTCGAGACTATCACAGATGAACATGCCAGAAATGGTGCCCTTCACCTCGCATACTTCGCTACTGAGATCACTCTTCACCGTTGCATTGTCCGCTCCATCGCTACAGACGGCACAGACTCCTACCTCGCCCACATTTGCCGCTCAGCCGCAAAGACCCGTCTTATCTCCGCCATGGACTTTGTCAACCGTCTCCGTCCCGCCCACCTGCGCTCTTTCTGGCCCGCATCCGCACGAACCAACTTCTCTCTCATTGGGTCCTTCGGTATGCTTCTGCGCATTACTGCCCCGACCAACGAGGAAGCCGAGTTCTACCGCGTCCGTCTATGCGAGTACAGATGGACACTCAGCGTCAGCCACAAGAACGCCGAGTTCATGGGCTTTGCGCTCGAGAGTCTCGACAATGCAACAGCACTTGATAAGCATGTTCCAGAGAAGCCGAGCATTGACGAACTGATGGCTTCATCAGCTAAACAACCCGCTCCCCGCTTCTCTGCCATGCAGACCTACGACGAGGCAATGGGCGACCCCGATTCTCTCGGTGGAGGTCCTTCATCCTCTGTGATCTCTGGCCTCGCTTCCCCAGCTACATCCGTCAGTGACATTGACGACAACGATCTCTCGATGGCACCCCTTTGATTTATCTCCTACCCTCATATACCCCTTTATCACGCACATATCACCTCACCTCTTATTCCCACTCGCGAACTATTTCCTCGGCGTTCTCACGGAAAGGAAATTATTTGAATGAAGCGCTTGAATTACTTTTAGCTTGGCGTTATTTATCTGATGCCATGTCCCCTGTTGAAATGGATTATTGTCGGGTTTTGACTCGGCTGGATTGGACTGGAATGGATATTTTGGAATTATGGCATAGACGGAGCTAGGCTTGGCTCCATAGATCGAATTATGAAATGAATTATGACCATTTAACAGAACAATTATTCTCTTCTTCCTAATAACTAAAAATCTTAGCAATACTACTTGTAGTAGAATATATATGACTATTCTAAGCAAAATGTAGATATTCGAGTACATCGATGAGACATGTTAGCGATATCGCCACACTTGCACCATAGGTATCCCCGCCGTATTCCCCAACAACTACAATCCCCAGAATATTGTCCAATCCCCGCATCCTTCAAATATGAATGACGATATCAAATCCCCAGACTTAAACTTAAGCGATCCCCGATCCCCGAAAATCCATTTTAGCCGTCAAACGCCGCTCGCTAATACAGTACATCCCATTTCTCGCCGTAGCCGGAGGCCCCCGACAGCCGGCAAGCCGAACCTTATACCAGCACAGAATGACGGAACCACCCGGTCCGGCCGAGAGAACGGCACAAGCACTTGAAATGCAAGGAGGCTCAGCACATGCTCAGAAAACCCGGATCCGATCTCTAGATGACTTTTTTTAGATCTCATAGCCTTTTAGCCTGCGGAAGTATTTCCCTGAAATAACATTTGAAATTGTACATATATAAGATGGGGGTGGATCATGTAGATCTGATCGTTAGTGTCTCGGATTAACTTCGGCCTGCATGGAATCCACCGTTCATAATATTAGTTGGCATATTTATGTGGGGACAATATGTACTATTGTACCTGCTACGATTGTTGTTGTTTTGAGGCTTGCTGCGAGGCGTGTTTCTCGTGCTGGGCTTTGGTGGGATGATCATACTATTGTTGTTGCTCTGGTGAGTTATACAGCTTCATCTTGGTGTTTTCAACCTTAAAAGCAGTTCAAATGTTTATTAATTTTGAATAGATCCTGAACTGGGTCATGGATTGTTTGAGATGGGCTCAGATTCTGCTCCATTATTATGGTTCTGATAGTCATTCTCTTCCTGAAGACAAGGTTCAGGGTTTTGGAAAGGTATGCACAGGTTCCCTGTATTTCTTAGACTTGGTATAATCTAACAATAAAATAGCTTTTCTTTGCCATTCAACTGATATACTTCCTCAATGCCACTTTCACAAAAACTTCGCTGCTTCTCCTTTATCACCGTATTTTCGGTGTGGTTAGGGGCTTCCGGTGGGCTTTATGGATATGCGGATTCATTGTTGTAGCGTACTGGATCGCGAACACCCTTGTCACTATTTTCCAATGCTGGCCTATCGCCAAACTGTGGAACCCCAGCTATGAAGGAAGCTGTATTAATATTGGTGCATTTGGACGCTGGAGCGGCGTTGCGAATGTCATTATCGACGTCGTCATACTTTGTCTTCCGTACCCGATGGCATGGCGACTACAAACAACACTACGACAGAAGCTGATTCTAACTGGGATTTTCCTCCTTGGTACATTGTGAGTCATTCTGCCTTATTGTCTCGTACAAACGTTTACTCATACTGTATTTTATAGTGTCTGCGTCGTATCTATTCTTCGAGTGACAAGTTACGATTACAAGAATCTAGGAGATGGAACATACAAAAACATTGAGCCTGCAACATGGACTTCTATTGAGCAGTCTGTCGGGATTATATGTGCTTGTCTACCTACCCTGCGACCCTTTTTCAGATGGTTATATGGTTCTTCAAAAAGAAACTCGAAGAATAGAGATAGTGCCATGTCTGAATTTCCAAAACGGACACCGCTTGCTTCTCGGGCCTCTGGTGATGAAGAAAACGCCCTCGGGCTGGCTGATTTGCCTACTGCAGAGGAGAGAAAACTTTCTGTAGAGGAGGAGATTCAAAGAAACCGATCTGAGTACATTCGGCCCATATCACAAGAGACATCAGAGAGTTCAATTTCACGAGATTTCCAAAATGGGCAGATTCAAGTTGGAGTCTCTGAGCCTCGGCCTTCATCTTTTGCATAGCTATTGATTCCCTTGCTTCCTACTACTATGTACTATCCTACTACTATGTACTATCCTACTACTATGTACTATTATCATGATTACCGAATATGGATTTTGCCCTAATACATACAATACCATGTGTATACTACCATTCAATCAGGCAGGATTATCTTGAAGCACTTTTATATTATCCTCGATCATAATGGTACCAAAATAAAAAGCCTCAAAATAAATATTGATATAGAATACAATGCATACAAAGGATCCGAAATTCCATCTATCTGTACAAAATGCTAAGCGCACACATCAATCAGGGCAATCACCAAGCCCGATATGCTTCATGCCAAATTATGACCGAGTCTCAATCTGAGGAGCATCCCCATCCTCAACAACAACAGCGCCCTCCTTCAACAACTCCTCAGAGTTCTTAACACGAACATCCATCACGCGCAGGATAGTATACCGGTGCTTGCTCTTAGCCTGCTTAGTATGTCTCTGTCTCCGCTTCGTCTTCTCCTTAATGCGCAACGGCTCTGACTCAACACCAGTAACACGAACCCGACACTCGAACAACCGCTCATCAACATGCGGAGAGCCCTTCAGCGTGAAGTCACGAGAACCAATCGCAGAAGCACGGTTGAAGCGCAGAATATCACCGGTCTTAACCTTAGGCATGAGGAAAGGCAAACGGATATGATCGCCCTCTGTTAAGAGGTAAGGTCGGGCATGGAGTTCGGCGACAACGTAGTGTGGTTTTTGGCCTGCGAGATGGGGAAGTTGCTCCATGAGGGTTTTGGAGACTTCAATTGGCGAGGTGAATGTTGGGGGGAGCGGCTGCTTCTCGATGGGGATGTCATTGCGTGGTTGTGTTGGGTAGGCGGAAAAGATGTTGGTTCCTTGAGGCTCTGGGGCGGAGGTTTGTGCGCGTGGGGTTGCGGACAGGGGGGACTCGGGGGAGGTTGAAGATTGGGGTTGTTGTGATGTTCGCAGGAAGGCGGATTGGTGCAGGCAAGCTCGTTGCGAGAGGGTTGGGGTGGTAATTGATGGCGCTGACAGGCGCAGATCGGAGGTGAAGCTCCGTAGTACTGATCGGGAGAACATTTTGGTGAGTTCCTTCCCAGGAAATGGACGGATTGCGGAAGGAATTGAAGGCTTGGTGGTTTGGAGGCTAAAGCGGCTTTCTGTTTCGAGAAAATCAGATACTGCGCTTGTGGCCGCTTGGGTGGCCGTATAATCACGTGAGATTGCATGCAATGAACAATATATCTAGACTTAGGCATGGTAAGGTGATTTGAGTAGACAGAAACATTTAGTATGGCATAAAATAACTTTCTATTTTTTGTTTTTATCCTATTTTATCGGAGCGTACTATGAGTTCGCCTGCAGTTGGTACACCTCATATCTTGTGTTTATTCTCCTGTGTCGATAAGGAAGTCACGTGCATCGCTATCTTTGCCGCCGAATCAACTTTTTTCGCTGCGATTAGATCTTGCAGGTCAATCCATCTCATAACACCCCACCCTCTGTACTCAGCCTGCATTCACCATGGTACGTCCCAGAACCCATCTCACAGACTTTATGACTCAAGAGCTTCTCTAACAAAATTTCTCAACCAACAGCCTCAGAACGAGTCCGTATCCCCGCCAACCCAACCACCCCGATAAAACCACCCGATCTAACATTTCTTAGGTACATCGAGCGCTGGCAGAAGCAGCACGGAAAGCGCCTGGATCACGATGAGCGTGCCCGTAAGCGCCATGCTCGTGAGGGCCACAAACAGTCCTACGATGCGCAGAACCTGCGTGGTCTGAGAGCCAAGCTCTACCAGCAGAAGAGACATAAGGAGAAGATCCAAATGAAGAAACGCATCAAGGCTCAGGAAGAGAAGAACGTCAAGTCTGCTGCCGACGATGAGCCATCTAAGACTCCTCTGCCTCAGTACCTGCTTGATCGGTCTCAAGCTACCAACGCCAAGGCGTTGTCGAGTGCTATTAAGGATAAGCGTGCCGAGAAGGCTGCTAAGTTTGCTGTACCTTTGCCTAAGGTTAAGGGTATTAGTGAGGAGGAGATGTTCAAGGTTGTCAACACCGGAAAGAAGACACACAAGAAGTCTTGGAAGCGAATGATTACCAAGCCTACCTTCGTTGGAAACGACTTCACTCGTCGACCTGTCAAGTATGAGCGATTTATTCGCCCCATGGGTCTGCGTTATAAGAAGGCCAATGTGACTCAGTATGTTCAATTGTCGCTGTGGATCGATGATGATATGATGCTAACTGAATCGTCTCTAGCCCCGAGCTCGGTGTCACTGTTCAATTGCCCATTCTCTCCGTCAAGAAGAACCCCTCCAACCCGCTATATACTCAGCTCGGTGTTTTGACCAAGGGTACCATTGTCGAGGTTAACGTTTCTGAGCTGGGTCTTGTTACCACCACCGGCAAGGTTGTTTGGGGTAAATGGGCTCAAATCACGAACGTGTAAGTTTTCCTTCAGCCGTCTAATACATACGATGTGTACTAACTATTCGGCAATAGTCCTGAGAACGACGGCTGTGTTAATGCGTAAGAATTCCTATATATCACTATTATTCAGCTGGTTGCTTTTCAGTGTACTAACCATGTCTCTAGTGTTCTCCTCGTCTAAGATGCTCGCTCGTACCGCATGACCACCATTCCTTTATTCATCACCTCCGGCAGACGACAGTCTGTGTTCGATACCAACGTGTCCTAGACACGACTTTCTTTGATTTTTATGGTTTCATACGGTTGATGTAGACCATGTTGCTCATTCGGTGTTTTGGCGCTTTTTTCTTAATACATAGTCTTTGAACGAAAAGTACCCTGCATACTTCAGGTTTTTGATGCTGTCAGATAGACCAGACTAAATGCATTTTAACAACCATACGATGACAATTTGAATTATTAGCATATGGCTTTTATTTGTAAGCTATACAGTAGGAAGAAAGCGGTAATTCCTACACTAGAACTACAAGAAAACGAGAACTACTTTAGTAAGATAGAATATCGAGTCCAAATCGACCATTTAAATTAAACGTCATAACCAAAGATAGAGCCAAAAGCACGGCCCAAAAGAAATCCGCTGCTGTGGCTTGTCATTCCAATGCAATGATAAAAATGTGGTCCAATGATATACAGAAGTGAAATCCACAGGCTTCGCTGAATCGCTAAACTGAAGTGGGTACAAGGATAAGACCAACGCGAGAAGAAAAGAAGGATGAAAACGCAATTATTGGCAGCATAGATATCAATCAGATCAGCCGTCCAGGCTGTTTGAAAACAACAAAGACACAAGAATCCCGTTCAACACCAGTCATGAAGTCGTTCTGAGAAAATAAATAAAGTAGGGGTAGAGCCCCCAAGGGAATAGACAAAGGAAATAAATACCAGTCAAAGGTGTCAGGAATTCTCTTCTTCCAAAGCTGCTTTAATCTTGGCAAAGAACCCGGCCGGCCATGCAGCAAGTTCTTCTTCTTTGGGAACACCGCGGGCTCGACAGTGATTCACAACATTGGCAAGTATACGACCAAGCATGTCCTGGGTAACAGGGACGGCGCCTTGCAGTTGAGCATCAGGGTGTAGGAATGGATCTCGGGGACCGAGCATCTCTTCGATAGTTGGACGAAGGGTTTGATCACGCTGAAGACAGCGCTTCAGAGTCCGTATTAATCCAGGAGGCACGGGAACGCCGCCAATTCCATGTGTGGGGAAGTCAATTTGTACACGAGGGTTTGGAATTGCCATGATGCGTTCATAGTATTTGGCAATTTTGGCAAAGGGTGGTTGACCGTACACCATTTTATACAAGATACAACCCAAGCTCCATACATCACTTGGTTTTCCCAGCTTCATCATCTTACCAACACTTGCAGGTAATCCGAGCGAGGCGTTGGAGTCTACCAGAGCCTCAGGAGACATGTAGTTCGGAGTTCCAACCTGCTGTTCGCGGTGGACATTCACAGTGTTGTCTTGGATGGCATTAGCAATGCCGAAGTCAATGAGCTTTAATCGTCCCTGGACCATGAGGAAATTGGCGGGTTTGAGATCGGAATGAACAATATTGAAATCATGAACAGCCTGGACGCACTCCAGCATCTCTTTCCAGTAGTAACGAGTGAAGTTGATATCGAGGACAGCGTCTTCAGCATTGAGACGGTATGTCAGAATCTTCTCTAGATCGGATTCACCGATTTCCATAAGGACGCTGAGGCAATGCTTGTCAGAATTAAGTTCCCAGTCAAATAGGCGCACCACACGATCGACATTCTCCAGCTTCTTCAGCAAGTCGATTTCACCCTTATATCCAGTTAACGTAGCAGGGTCGACGTCCTCGAGATTGACTCGCTTCAAAGCAAATATTTTGTAGTTCTCTGCCATTACCCTATATACGCGGGAGCTACCACCGCGGCCGATGCAGTCCAGGCGAGTAAAATGCTTGTGATTGATGGATACTTGGGTTCGCTTCTTTCGGGCCTGAGATGTCGACGCTCCACCAGTTGCGGTGGCAGTCTCAAGGACCGACATTTTCGGAGGCGGAGGGGCAGGTCGATGGGGTGTGTTATTACTTCTGGTAGCAAGAATTTTTCGTGGTGAGTCTCCGACAGGAGTTTTGGCAGGATCTTTTTTATCGGTGTCGTACATGGATGACAGTTTGTCGGGTTTATCCAACACACTCAAGCCCTGTGGCTTCGTTCGCTTAAAAGTCGGAGGTGGTTCATTCTCCTGGTCTCGTACTGATGGCAGGGGTGGTAATGATGGAACTTTGAATGCAGGTTGCTCTCTTGCTCCAGAGGACTGGTCAGACGACGCGGGTGTGGACTTTGATTGAGATCCGTAAGATCTGGGTGAAGATGATCTCGAAAAAGGACCTTCATTTCTTGTTGCGGGTGCAGGCTGTTCAGGGCGGCGCCATTCACTCTCAAGTGGCGGGCTTGGATCTGCCCAGGACACTTTAGGTGAGGATGGCTTGGCGGCGTCTCGAGCCTCGGAATCCACATTATCGTAACCAATGTCTCCATTTTCTCTGGCACCTTCATTCAGGAGGTAGTTTTCTTCATTGTTTTCTTCACTTTGTCGGCGCAATACTCCCCGTCGTGCAGGTCCGTTGAGAAATGTACCAGCCAATCGTCCAACTCGTTTGACACGCAACGAGCTTTGTGGACCAAATTCATCTACATTGCGACCCCGTAGGACCGAGGACGACCCGATACGTGAAATTGGGTCGTCTTCATAGTGTGACTTTCGATCACTATCAGACCGCTCAGCACTACCGTACTCGTCGCCCGACTGCCTTTCTGAAGACCTGTTCAGAGACGGCGACATTGAGGATGGAGATCGCGTATGGCTACGCGATCCATTAATTCGAACACTGCGCGGCCGCGGTGCGGGGGTGATAAAGTCCCCAGGGCGATCTTGAGCCTCGGATTCCGCGCTTTGGCTGTTCGATAGTGGAGAGCCTTCCCGGGAAAATCGAGAGGCATTACCAATGCGAACAACTCGTGGTGCTGGACTGCCATTGGAATTATCGTGAGGCGAGGAGTTTCTTGGCGAATGGCTTGACTGTCTTGAGCCCATCGCGGCAGCTCTTCTCTCGTATGCGGCATGTCCCTTTTGAAGGTGTGGTGAAGATCCCAATCCGTCGCCATCTAGAAGTCTCTTTACAGACGCGCTAAATTTTGGTTCGGGGACCTCATCATCGGAGCTATCCCCAGCCGAGTAATGTCGCGACATGGATGTTTTGGAGGTCGCATGCTGGAGGGCTGGGGAGACCCGTCTGGATCCCGAACGTGAAACTGTAGATCGGGTCGGTCGGGATGGTTGCTGATACAAGCCGCTGTTGTATGCGGACGAAAGGGAATTCGGAGAGGCCATGGCGACTAGCGCACTACATTGAAGTCGTGAATCAATGCAGCCCTCGGCGACCCGAAGATGTCGAATATCGAATGTCGGATGTTTGTTGTTCTCGACGGAGAAAGATCTAATTGATCTGATGTTCCATGGATCGCGGGCGCGCAGGTCTGGTCACGTGTGTCCGTGGTTGTCATGGCGACCGCCATAACAATGAATGTGGGAATGAACAGGTTCAGCTCCAGCTGTAGCCAAAAGCTTTCAAAATGTTCTATTCTTCGGTCGCTGGATAGGTCAATCTTAACTTTAAGGTCGAGACTTGGAAGGTTACCACATCCTGCATCACGTACTAATCTATGATCCTCACAATACAGATCATGCACTCACTTCTGGTTATCTTTAATTTGGAATGACTCTCTACAAAAAGTGGCCTTCTACTAGCATTCCAGGGTAAAGCTGGTTATAGAATGATCACCCGAATTCTTTGCAAACCGGTCCCACTGGCATCTGGTTCGATATACTATCCAAAGCCCTGGACTATACCTGCGGAAACTTCTAAGCTGGTATTGTGCACATGTGGTTTATCGATGCGGATATGATGAGTTAGTATATCCATGGATGGTCATTGGTTTTATAGACTCGAGAAACGATGCCCATGGGCATGCTTCGGTTCAAGTTCAGTTAAACCGCCTGTGGACCATTGCGACTATATGTATGTCCGCCTACGAGCAATTATGACACATAATTGGATTCTATTTTTACTTATGTCCAGCATTTGAGTGTGCATATGTACACTCTCGAAATTAAGATCGGCTCCAATTTGTAGAAGGAGACATACAATATTCGCATGGCCTCTTATGCATGCCATAGTACAAAGAGCACTCTCGGCACCGTGAAACCACCATCGGAATGAACAGTGTCCAGGCAATTAACACATACTACTTAAGTAAGAGGGGCCCGGGATGAGCTGCACGGATTCAAATGTTCAACCTTAGAAGTTCAATGTTGGTGCCTGGCTTGGCCTGATTTGCGATCGGGAAAACAAAGACACATAGTATACTACTAGTAGTACGGCCCGTGATCAAGGCAGACGTAGATAAAAGTTTGACACACACATTAACGGGTTCTATACTACACAGCGTATAGCAATCTTTCAACACCTGAACCATTCAACGTTCTATAGCTTCTTCGCGAATCGCATTTCGTTATTTGCAAAATCAAACACAGCAACCACATTCTTCAAGAACGGCACACCAATGATATTCAGAGTGACGCTGCCAAGAGAGACCTCACTCGAAGGCGCTAAGGCTGAATAGCAATATCCATCACCGGTCTGATAGATGAGATCCGAACCATCGTGGTAGAAAGTCTGATCGCCAAGCGTGATGCCGAATTCCGGTGCCTTCGCCGAGCAGTCAACAACATACACACCAGATGCGGAATCGTAGATTGCCGGAGGGGAAAACAGCGCATTTATCGGCTTGATAATCTCGTCAGGGAGGTAAGAAACATAATTTCCAGAGTCGAAGAATGCTTGGAATTTAGTCGAGTTTGTCTTCAGGTCCTCGGACGACGACGAGGACGAACCGTAGGTGACGCCTTTGACGGTTGTAGACCAGTATGATCGAACCTTTTTCCCCGATGTATACCACAGCGGAATATCTTCGGTGATCTCAACAGGCACGGTCGAAAAGTGATCACTGTGGGCAACTGGGGGTAGCCCTCCGATAGTCATATACCCGCCGAGGGTAACGGAGGCATTTTGAGGTGTGTGAGCCAATGCAAGGCTGAAGTAAGGCTCGATCAAACCTTGTTCATGCATGTTGAAGAGCAAAGGGTTGTAGACAAGACGATCGAACCAATAAGTCGAATTGTCTGTGTGGTTCGCCGGGTGGGCCGATGTGATTGAGGGATATGCTAGGCCAAGCAATCCGCTGTTGACCCCATCGCCCATGGGATTCGAGTCGTTTGCAATGGCAGTCTTTTGTGACTTGACTTCTATGCCACCAATTGACACTTTTTCATATGCCATGGCGCCACTCGCGAGTCCAGCTCCATATTCGACACCAAACATCTCGTTAGAGATTTTTCGATAGGTTTTGGACTTATGGTATGTCTCCTGGGAATACTCACAGCCTGACTCGGGGAGGGCAAGGTTGCTGGTACTATTAATGCAGGTGAAACCGTTCTGCATGACGTAGGTGTCACTACTGCCAGTGTCGACAAGAAGCATGAAAGTTTGGTCTCCAATGGTAACTGGTGCGTCGAAAACAGTTCCATATCCAGTTGCAATCAGGGGAATTGTTGCACTTGAGACTTGGCGAAGAGGACAAGATGATATTGGCTTAGCCCTGGCAAGGGCCAAGGGCCCAGCAGCGAGAGTGAGTAAGAGCAATGAACTCATGACGATTTAGGACTTTATGAAATAATTTTTGACAGGCCAGCATATATTTCAGGTCAGAGGTAATTCCTGTTTATTTATACTCCTATTGAAGCTTGAGTATTACTAGTACTAGCTCAGCCCTAGTAATCTGAGGCAATCTCCGGAGCAGCCGTCAGCCACGCGTATCTGATTGAATTCCCTGTTTGTTCTCTATTTATCCCAACATTTTAGATGTTTCCACATCGTTGATTAGGTGACATAACGTTCACTTTCTGCTATTTGCTTCGAGAATCAGGTCAGCCTTGTACAAATCTCGGTACAATTCGGGCGGCATGTACTAGCGTCGGAGTAAGTTCCTTGCTTGGATACCTTTAAGCTTGGTATTAGTTTGAATGATTAATTTATACATAGCCAACACGTAGCATAAGTTGAAAAGTTTGCCGTTTATGATCTAAAATAAGTGCTGGGGTAAGCCACGATGATGAGTTCGGGGGCTCGTACATTTTAGCCCCATTTTAGCCTACTTTTAGCGGCCCTGTGCACATGTGCCTGGTGAACGAACAGGGGCTAGGCTCACGAAATGAACCAAGTGGCTTGGACGTAAGATGTACAGCAGATGGAGTCTATTTCATAAAACACAGTGCACACAACATGGAATGGGGGCGATTTTACGGCACATTCTTCGATGAATCTTTTCCAGCAAGCGAGTTCAGATAAGGAAAAGAACAACCACTATAGAAATGATCAAGGCCAAGAGTGCAGTGAATAAAAGATTTTGGAGAGTTTAAAGCCACAGAAGCATTATGAAATATGTCACTCATCCCTTGGGTCTTGTGAGACCTTAACGGGTTGAAGTGCTCGACATCAAATTACTGGGGTTTTGTTCTACTGACCAGGTTTACATTGGCGGGCTACAGATTAACCGACATCCCCACTGTAGCGCCTGCTAGTGCGATGTGGATCATCTTGACGCACTGGCTACCAAATTTAGTTTAGTGTGAGTGCAGATATACAAACCAATCGAGAACAAGAAGTACACATAGTGAGTACCTCGCTCCGATCTGGTTACTGAAAAGGGAACGGAAGTGCGACCTGAAGATGTCCTTAATTCTACTAAAATTTTGAGCTAAAGGGCTCAGGGCCCAATGAAAATTCCAGCTCTACCTCTCTAGCCTTTGAATCAGCCCACGTTAAACCCAAAATCCACCGTTCTCCACTGAATTTACCGTCATATGCGCGATTGAAGATGCCAAGTGAAGCTTCGCCTGGCTTAAGCAGCCTTATGGAGTGCAGCATGAGGTTATGGCAAGTGCAGAGGCCCAAACTCACAGAGACATATAAAGTGGTCGTCTCGCGCCACATTCTCTTTTTCGACAATCACAGTCCTTCAAGTTTTCAAGTCTTACGATCATTCAATTCAACACCGACTCCATGAAAACAACAACATTGCTTGCCTTGGGGTTGCTAGGCACCGTATCCTGTAAGTTCCAGATGTTATATTAGTATACTACCGATATCCTCATGCCTCTTATGCATGTGGTCGCGGAACTTGAATGAAACTTGAACTAAACTGATCATTCGATTCAGCAACAAGTGCATCATCTGCATCGGGGAGTGCAAAGCACAGTTCTGTCAAGGCTCGCGCTCTGCCAAATGCTCCAAACGGCTATGCCCCAGTTAATGTCACCTGTCCCTCAACCCGCCCAACTATTCGGTCTGCCTCGACACTGTCTACGGAAGAGACAAGTTGGCTTAAGTCTCGACGTCCGAAGGCCGAGAATGCCCTCAAAGAGTTTTTCGGTCATGTCGAGATTGACGACTTTGACGCTGTCAGCTACCTGAAGAAACACTCGGGGAACTACTCCGTCTTGCCTAATATTGCTATTGGCATCTCAGGTGGTGGTCTAGTAGCATGTCTCAACGGTGGTGGTAGCATCAAGGCCTTCGATAATCGCACAGAAGCATCGACTAGCAAGGGTCAATTGGGTGGTCTCTTACAATCATCGACCTATTTCGCTGCCCTTAGTGGAGGCTCCTGGGCTCTCGGTTCGATTTACATCAACAACTTCACAACCGTGTCCAATTTACAAGAGAACCTCTGGGATTTCAGCTCTGGACTTGCACTCGGGACTAGTACGATGACCCCCTTGGAACTATGGGGAAACATCACCGATCAAGTCAGCGCCAAAAAGGAATCTGGATTTTCGACTGGCGACGCTGATATCTGGTAAGCCCATTTTCATTCCCGGGCAACAGAATATTATTAACATTCTTTTTTTTCTTAGGGGCCGTATCCAAGGCTATAATTTCTTCAATGCTACCCATGGTGGTGTGGATTACACTTGGTCCTCGATCGCAAAGACTTCTGCCTTCGAAGATGCTGAGATGCCAATGCCTCTGGTCGTCATGACTGGAAATCATCGCAACACCTCCACACTCAGCACCTCACCAAACAAGTACCCAATGTATGAGACTAACCCTTGGGAGTGGGGTACCTACGATGACGACATCTACGGTTTTTCACCCCTCGAATATCTTGGAACTCATTTCGTCGATGGTGCTGTCCCAGACAATGGTACTTGCGTGCGCGGATTTGACAGTGCTGGTTTCATCACGGGCACATCAAGTGATATATGGAATGAAAACGGGGATGATCTCGCGGCATATCTGAAGGATCAGCTGCAAAAGCTTCAATCCACAGCACCTAACTCTACAGACGTTAAGTTGCTGAAATACGTCATCCAAGAATTCCTCAGCGCCACAAGCACAACCAATTCAACTCTCAACGGACCAGCATCTTACCCCAATCCCTTCTACAACTACAACTCGGCCACATCACAGGTTGCAAACGAACTTGACCTTGTCGTGCAAGATGGAGGTGAAACCAGCGAAAACATCCCTCTCTATCCCCTCATCCAAAGGAAGCGCAACGTGGACGTGATATTCGCCGTTGATTCTCTCGGAAGCGACTCCCACAACAACGACTGGCCTACCGGCTCATCATTGGTAGCAACCTACAACCGAACCTTGTCTAATATCGCAAACGACACGTCTTTCCCTCCCGTGCCGGCTGTCGAAACCTTCCTTAAGGAGGGTCTCAATAAGCGCCCGACTTTCTTCGGCTGCAATGCATCCAGCTTATCTACACCGGCACCTTTAATTGTCTACCTGCCAAACCACGATGTCACATTCAGCTCCAATTACAGCCTCAAGACCCAGTCTTTCACCGACACCAAGCGCGATGCCATAATAATGAATGGTTATAACGTTGCTACTCAGGCAAATGGTACCCTAGACGATGAGTGGGCTACTTGCGTTGGCTGCGCGGTCCTGAGTCGCTCATTGGATCGCACTGGTACCACTGTTCCTGCAGCATGCACGAAGTGCTTCCAGCGATATTGCTGGAACGGCACAGATGACAGCCAAACTACAGGAGCATCTTCATCAACTTCCGGTTCTTCTTCGGTGAAGGGATCACTATGGTCTGCAGTATTCATGATGGGAGTTGCTGTCCTGGCGATGGCATAATCACTTTGTGCTCTTGGCGGGTGGGAATCTGATATACGGGATCTAGTGTATAGCTGGACTTATGTGTTGTTTTTCTTACAGACATATTCAAATGTTACTGTTAACTTTAATTCACCGGTAAATTATCTGAATTTGAATAAATCAGTATTTTCAGTCTCTGCTCTATATAAATATTGTAATATAATACCGCGTTCAAGATAAAAACTATCAGTAAATTTTAATGGTTAATGTGAGAATGAAGGTCTAAGGGCACTGGCAGGTTCAGTTCCAGCTGCAGCTAAAAGCTTACTATTCTTCGGTCGCTGGATAGGTCAATGTTAAACTTGAAGTCAAGTTTGAGACTGGGAAGTTTACCAACCACTGCATCGCATACTAACTGTGAATTTCCAAAAACTAGGTTTAAGATGCCTTAACACAGAAAGTTCAAGAGACAAGAATCACACAAGAAAGAACCCCAATGCTCCAACTGCAGCTAATATGCAAGAAACAGCAGAAACAGCCAATCGCTGCGCGGTGTTTTTATCATCCTTGGGGCAGTCGTCTGGTGGATTCAACCCCCTGCATAAGGTGTCATGCAAAGAAGCCTCCATACTCGCGACCGTAGTCTTGTCAATATGCACTCGACAAGGATTCGGTGTGGATGTCGGAACAGAAGACTCCACCACTACGCAAGTGTCATTCGTATAATCACCACCAGACCAGTCCACCCACCAAGGGACCTGCATGGTTTTATCGGTCACATTGAAAGTCAACCCCCATTCATCGGGACAGGTACTGTTGGCCGTAGCATTAACAAGATCGACCTTTGGAGCAGAGTTGTCGATAGTGAACCAGGTGGACCAAGTACTGGAATTGTAGTTCATTCCAGAACGCATAGAATGATTCTCAAAGCCTTCCTCATCGCAACTTGCCCAGTACACGGTCCAGCGAATTCGCCATTGACCCTCATTTTTGAGGAAACTGAGGTACCTGTATTCGAGATATGGCTCCTGACTGGTCCAGTTCACCCATTTCAATTCGTTTATGTAATTACGCGAGGTAGTTTCGTTATTCACATCCCATACCGAGTAGCTCATACTGGGATTAAGGTATCTCGCGCGCTCGGCATTTTGGAAGGCAAAGACAATAGGGAAGAATTCCATTTGTGCGTATGTTTCATTGCGCGGGAATACTAGGTCTACTTCTAGTATGTTGGACTCGGATGCATGGGTTATGATTCCCATGCAGGCAGTGAGCAGGCAGCTCCTCCCGCAAAAACGCATGTTGGGCGGGTTGGAATGGCTCGGAGAAAGGATGACTCGTTTATTCTTCTAGATGATAGATGCGACGAGGATGCGAAGATAGTTTCAATTCGATGATTAGCGAAAGCAATCAATTGTTCGAAGCGATGGCCTTGCCGGATGAGAAAAAGACAACATTGTGACAAGGTCGAAAGAACCTTCATGAGACCCTCATTTTCGCCAATATAAGGTAGCGCCTTGGCGATTGATGCAGGGCAAATTTACCACAGGGTCCAAGTCATTGTATAGGTATTTCTCTATTTGAGCAATTCCAAGCAAGTGCGGATTCTAGGGTCTTCCTTACCAAGGCTGGGCCAAGGCTTGGCTCGGACGCTCTGTGGTCAGTTGATCGCAGGGTTGCAGTGCCCAGAGTAGAAGCCAGCGCTAACGACGGTTGTGTGAACTTGTTTATCCAATCCTGGCCCTCTTATCCGCGGTGGCTGTTGTCTAGGAATTTTGGCGTCCCATAGTGTCCTGACATTGGCTTCATATACTGTACATATGTACAGACTGACAAAAAGTCAAGTAGTGTATCATCACTGAAGACAAGTGACTGCTATCATCTGCAGTATTGTTTGCAGACCTTGAGGACCGAAAAGCACAGCATGCGATGAACTCTTCTGTACAATGGTCTGGATATAGTCAAAGGGCACAACAGAATCGTTTCCGCGAGCAGGATTTGAGTGTGGGCAAGTGCGATCCCACTGTCCGACAAGAAACAGTCGGCTCACTTCGCTGTCTATCACATACTTGAAAATGTAGAACGAGACGGTTGTGGTGATTCTCGACACAGTAATGCCGATGTACTTTAGACGTGGGACAATTGTGCCCGAGATGTTGAAAAACTGTGTCACCGACGCCGACTCAATCATCAACGGTAGAAAACGACTCTCGACTGCGCTATGCGATAAAAAGGGAGGGTAATTGGTGCCGTTGTTGCGTCATGAATAAGGCTCACCGCCGCGCGTCAAGGGGGCAGCGCTATGGATCGTCAGTCGCTTCTATTTATGGCAGACCACTTTCAAGAGGGGATGCTCACCTTGAGTGCATCATGAGAACGCACTCGGTATACTGGGGCACTATCTGACGTGCTCGTGGATACGGTCGGTCTATCTCTTAACACAAGACGCGTAGTTGTAGATGAAGATGCTGCGTTGCACACTACTAAACTTGAAAATTTGGGGAAATAAAATACCCGGAAAATTATTAGGGTGGAACTTGAAAGTGGGATTCAATAGTTTAAAGCCAAATATTAAACGTGTTCTGGATGCTGACTGAATTCTCTGGCCCCATGGAACTATTGGAAAAGGCTGCAGCTGTCAGGACTTTTAGCACGTTCAAATCGAAGAAAAAAAAGTAAACATCTTCGACAATATTGAAATTTACGAGACACGGTGAGCTCCTACCGAGTACTGGCATGAAAACTCTGCAAGTATGAGCTTGAAATGTTTATAATCTGCTCTATACTAGAATTGGGGTTCCATGGTTCCAAGGTTGTGACTGTGGATGGACCAAGGATGGTCTGTTTTGGGTTGAAACTCAAATATAGATCCGAACCAGCCGCGATATACGACATCTTCAATGTTGCTGAGATTAACGGTTACTTGCAAGAAAAAAAAAAAAAAAAAAAATACAAATACAAAGGCTTTAATTATACCGTGAGTTGCAAAGTAGAGCGTGTTGACAGTTTAATCTGCATACATGCTACGATATCTCGAGTAGATGGTGGCCAGTCTAGACCACAGACGCCACGGGTGGGAAGATGCAGAAATCGATCAAAGCCAGCCATCAGGCTCGATCTTACATCACACCCCGGTTGTAGGCCTGATACCCTGTGAATAATAAGGGGCAGTCACCCTGGTGGCGATGATCTACTGAGTGGATTGGGCAGCGACCGGCATCCTGCATCGCGGCCCCAGAAGAGGAGACAAAGATGAAAAATTCTTGCTTGTCACACCCTGCATGAGATACAGGAAGATAATTTCGGAGAAATTCCGTCGACGTGCAGTTACGACGGAGGGAAATTTGCCATGCGAGGTGCCATGCAAGGCGATCCACAAAAGAGAAGTTGATCCATTGGTAGGTGAAGCGATGAGAACGAGGACACGTCCATGTGATATTGAGATCGATCGCCTCGCCTCGATCAAGCAATCATTTCAATCAGTTAGTTATGCAGGTCTCGGTCGGATGCGCCTGATTGGGGTTGGCTTGAATATGCAAAGAAAGGAACCGTAAAAAGGATATGATCTGCTGGTCAGTGGGTATCTGATAAATCATGGAATGTGTAGCAAGTACAGTACAATGGGGCCATCGGCCTCCCAAGGGGGATTCCAGTCCCAGAGTAAGTCGAGGAGAGACTAAAATAGAGTCAATTGATGTGTTCAGAAGTGTTTGGAACCGAATCAATAGATCGAATTCAATTAGATTGCAGAGTTCTTCATGATACATTAGAAATATGGGGAGTTAGATAATTAAAAAATCGAATAAATCGAGAAAAGTGGGCGAAGCAATCTCCATTCCTCAATAAGCAAGAAAGCCAGAGGGGAACGGCTGCCTGGCCATTTCCGTCGGCTGCCGACCGCGATGGATGCTGCCGTGGACAGATCTTCGTCGGAGAGACCCTCGCAGCTGTCCCACTGCGTTTCATTGAGAATCGGACGCGCGAATTCCAAGGTTTGCAGAAAGAGCGTGAATCCCTCCAGCTTGGGCCCGAGGTATCCATCACGATGAGTCTTTGGGGATCTCCAAACCTTACTGTACTGCCGGGTAGGCTGAGACATGTTCGAACAAAGCACTCTACTCCAGACTCGTCAGGTCACAATATGTCTCTCCACGCAAACCCACATCGCCTCCCCAAAAAGCCTCACAAGCCTCAAACCCCCTTCAGGGAGGGCTGGCCAGAGCGTTTCTGAGCTAGGTAGAACCATGGGAAGACCTGGAGTCATGAAACCGCGATCGCTTCAGGATCCAGAAATGGATCAGGGTCGAACGAACCGGTTCACCATGCCGAAAATGTTTGCGATGGCGTCACGCTACAATGCTAGGGGCATTCTGGTGCAGTAGTTTGTGGGGCATCACCCAGAGAAGCTTAAAGGAGAAGAAACAACAGACTCAACCCCCTCCCAGGAGACCGACGCTTCCGTTCCGAGTCGCACTACTCCGTATTGCGTTAAGCCCGTGTGGGACGTCGGGAAACCCCTGGCCCTTGGCACGCTAGTGTGTTGGGTGACGCCAATTTTAGGAGCGAGCTCAATTCACACTTTGCCCTTTTGCTGCCCTCTCCGAGAGAGCGATGGGGCCTTGTTCTGCACAAAAGTGCAACCACTGGGCGTGGAGTGGGGTGGCACTGGGGAGGATGCTGCAGGAGACTGGAACTATTTGTTACGATGTCAACCGTGGCTTACATTAGTGTAGGTCGCAAACCTGTAATGACCCCAGTCACTGGGAGATTAACGAGGTGATTTTCTCTCGCTCTGTTTGTTTGCTACGACTAGTACACACAGCCCTCGGGATTCGAAGCTGTGGAGATGCTGGGATACTGGGATGCTGACTACTGCGACCTGCATATTTGCCCCCAAAATCCTGTCTATTTCCCGAAATCCTGCCGCACTCGCATGGCATCTGGCAGGCGGTCGCACGGGAAGGTCTAACAGCACTATGTACTCCAGACGGGGGTATAATCCAGATGATCGTCATTGAAGGCTGCGAATCCTTCTACGCAATGACAGAATCTGACTCCGTAATGGACTGTCAAAAAGTACGGAGAACGAGATTAGACCATGTCGGAAACAATTCGGAAAATCTTGAAAGAAAGATTAACGTCAAATTATTCAAATTCTGAGCCAAAAATAACTACCAAGCATCCAATTGCACCGGTTGAGGACGGAGGAACTGCATTGACGAGTCCGCCCACCGACGCTCTGGACCACCTCCCATAACCAGGTACGCTCGATAGCTCTCGTCGCCTGGTGGAGCTCCCATGCTGGCGAAACGCACCCTTATCCTAAAAGCGTATAGCTCACGCTGTATGTTCCTTGTCTAAACCCCCGGGGTTCCAAGCCATATTAGGCGGATCCGCAATCAGCCACTCGGAAGTAACTTCACACTTCGAGTTTTACCCCTGCAGAGGTTCGTTTGGATAAGTCCACGAAATGAAAGAGACGAATTTTCTGGGCCAGGGCTAGCCTCAATATCCCAAAAAAGGGGAATTGGAAATCCATTCTCCATACTCGTAAATTAATTCTCGGGTTATGGGCCTTCAAACCGTTTGAGTGGGTCGCGACGATCGCTTCCCCTTGGCGAACAAAGAGCAGGTGGAAAATGACCGCATCGTAAACAGTGATCCTCGCTGCCATTACCACCTTGAGAATCGGCTTCTTCTAGCTGGGCCGCACTCGTGCATTGGGTCTGCGTGAATCCGATGTACTATAGCGATCCTGAAGTGCAAAAGTGAAGATAGTCCGGTCAACGTGTGGTGCGATGATGGGCTGGGTCAAAGATCCATGGCTTGTGGTGGGCCATGGTCGGTATGTAAATCGAAGATAACATGGAATCTGACACCTTTTCTGACGAGCTTGCCACAGATGGACGGCACGAGCGGGTACGGAGATGGCTCTCCAACTTCAAGGTGGATTCTCACTGGAAGCCCTGAAAGCCCTGTATCCACCGTGCCCTGGTTGATCCAGGTTAACCCTCCCGATATCCGCGAGCCTAAGGGGTTAGATAGCTCGAAATGTGGACTGAGGCTTCGAGACCGGGGTAGCCCTCTATTCGTCTGGCCCTCTGGGTCTCCCGGCTCAGCGTGGATCATGTTGGTAGTGGAGATCCGACTCTTGGTCATTGCTCCCCAGGGCTCTGAAATCCCATTCATGATCAGGGGTATATAAACATCAAGGATCGTCGCCCAGATTGAGATTGCTCATCAGTTATCTTCTCCTCTTTTTCCCTTCTCCCTCTTCATCTTCATCCTTTTTTTTTCACCAGTCTATCGTTAATCCCCTTTGTGGACGGCTTGAAGTCCGTCCCAGCCATTGTGCTATTTCTTTTCTTGTTTCTTTTTTAAACACCCTTCTGTACAAAAATTTCGACGCTATTGCGCCTATATACACTCGTTGACATCGCTTGATACAAAATGCGTCCTTCATCTCTTTTTATGCTCGCCGGTCTGGCGAGCTCGGCTCTTGCCTACCCAACTGACGTTACTGTTGAGCGTCGTACTTTCGGTCTCGTTGCCGAAATCCTTGGCTCCGTAGGTTCCGAGATCGACACCATTCTGTCTGGTGTTCTGGGTCTGGGTGGCCATGGATCTTCATCTGGCCATCTGCTCGCTGGCTTGAGTGCCCACGGTGCTGCCGCTCTTGAGGGTGGTCTGCTCGGATGCAAGCACGGTGCCATCGGTGCTGGTGCTCGTGGTGAGCTAAAGGCCTGGCTGTCTAGCCAAACCGTTATCACTGGCGGTCTCAAGACTCACCTTCTGTCTTGGTGTGAGGGCTCTGTCGCGACCATCGAGGAGAGTGTCATTGCTGCTCTGTCCGTCTACATTCCCACTTGCGCCGAGCTTGCTGCCAAGGAGTCCATCTACGTTACCATCGACGGTATCTTCGAGGCTGCTGAACTCGAATCTACTCTCGTCCTCAGTGCCTCTGCTCAGTCTTCCCTCTCTACTTTCATCTCTGCTCATGCTGAGCTGGATGTTGACATCAAGGCTGGTCTTAACCTCTGCGCTGCTGGTGGTATCATCGGCAGTTTGCATGCTGATATCAAGGCTTCCCTTCTCACCTGGGTTTCTGGCTCCGACTGCTCTCTCGATGCTGGCCTGAAGGCCTCCGTTCTCGCCTGGATCAAGGGTGAGGCTGCTACCGACCTCGTCGCTATTGGCTCTATCTCCACCGATGCTCTTACATCCCTTTCCGTTGGTGCTTCCATCGAGGCCCTCGTCCAGGAGTCTGGTATCCTTTCCACTGGTGCCATGGCTTCCATCTCCGCTTTCCTCGCGGCTGATCTCTCTGCCGATATTGACGTCAACGTTCGTGCTGCTTTGAAGGCCTGTGCTGAGGGCAAGCTCTCCACTGGCATTAGCGTCGACCTCCGTACTTCCCTTGCTCTCTGGCTCACCGGCTCCAGCTGCTCTCTTGGTGTTGAGCTGAAGGCTGTTGTCCTGCTCTGGCTTTCCGTTGCCGTTACTGCCGAGGCCTCCGTTGACGTTGTCACTGGTCTGCTTGTCGACATCACTGGTTTCCTGACTGAGGAGATCATCTCCCTTCTCAGCGTTAACCTGCGTGGTGCTCTTGGTCTCCTCATTGCTGGCGAGAGCCTCACCTCTCTGTCCTGGGAGGCACGTGCTGAGCTTGCTGCCTTCCTTGGAGGCTGCACTGGCATCGACATCAGCGTCACTATCGAGATTATCATCATTGAGTGGCTCACCGGCTGCAGCATCCCTGGCGGTCCTTCCGGTGGTGGTCACCCTTCTGGCTCCTCTTCTGTTCCTAGCCTTCCTTCCTCCACTGGCTCTATTCCCGGCGGTCCTTCTTCGGGACCTGCCCCCAGCGGCCCTGCTCCCACCACCTCCGTACCATCTGGCCCTGCCCCAACCACCCCCGTTCCTGGTGGCTCTGCTCCTGGTCCTTCCTCTGGCCCTGCTCCTAGTGGCCCTGCTCCCTCCGGCTCTGGCTCAGTTCCTTCTGGACCCGCTCCTACTACCTCTGTTCCCAGCGGTCCTTCTTCCGGTCCTGCCCCTAGTGGTCCTGCGCCTTCTGGTCCTAGCGGTCCTGCTCCCTCTGGATCAGGCTCTGTCCCCGGTGGCCCTGTCCCTACTACCTCCGTCCCCAGCGGCCCTGCTCCCTCTGGTCCTTCCTCTGGACCTGCTCCCAGTGGACCTGCTCCTTCTGGTCCTAGCGGACCTGCTCCCTCTGGCTCAGGCTCCGTTCCAGGTGGTCCTGCTCCTACTAGCTCTGTGCCCACTGGTCCAGCTCCCTCTGGCCCCGGTGGTCCCTCTCCTTCTGGCTCAGGCTCCGTTCCTTCTGGACCTGCCCCTACTACTTCTGTTCCTGGTGGCCCTGCTCCTAGTGGTCCTGCCCCCAGCGGTCCCTCTGGAACCTCACCTGCCAGCTCTGTCCCTGGAGGTCCTGCTCCTAGCAGCTCTGCTCCTGGTGGTCCCTCTCCTTCCGGTTCAGGCTCTGTTCCCTCCGGACCTGCTCCCACTACCTCCGTTCCCGGTGGACCTGCTCCATCTGGCCCCGGCGGTCCTTCTGGCTCAGGCTCCGTTCCCTCTGGGCCTGCTCCTACCTCCGTTCCCGGCGGCCCAGCTCCATCTGGTCCTTCCTCCGGTCCTGCTCCTAGCGGTCCTGCTCCCTCTGGTTCTGGCTCCGTTCCTTCTGGACCAGCCCCTACCGGCTCTGCTCCTGGTGGCCCCGCTCCCTCTGGCCCTGCTCCTACTGGTAGCGCCCCTGGCGGTGGCTGTGTCACCGAGACCATCGGCTGGACCAGCGCCTGGACCGAGACTTTCAGCACCAACTGGAGCACTGGATGGACTGAGACCGTCCCTGCCCCAGCTCCCACCTCTGCTCCTTCAGGCCCCGCCACCACCGAGACCGAGACTGTCACCGTCACCGCTACCGCTACTGTCTGCGGCTGCGAGTAAACAAACAAATTTCTTTAAGCTGAAACGCTATTGTCTTTCTACGCACGTTTTCTATTTATTTTCCTCATGACAAGATGACCTTCAGCCTCGATGGTGTGGCGTGCAGACTTGTTCAAACTGGAGGCTTTGGTCATCCCCCACCCTCAAGGGGACTCATTTCCTTGCTTCTGTCCTGCCTGTAGATATCTAATTCTAATTCTAATCTGCTCTGGGAGATTGGCCACAACTGTGTTGGATAGACTTGGTGAACGGTCGTTTTGCCAAGTGAAGATCGCTTGTTATTTCTATGATCTAAGATTCCCATTCATTTCCTCAATGGAGTACATTCCTTTTTCTTCTTGTATTTTTTGTTTTGCTTTTGACTTTGGCTTCGAGTCTTAGTTTTTATTATTTGGGATCTTCATGAAAAGTGATTTATTCTAGAATGGTCAAAGCTTGAACTACTTATAAAAGTCTATCATGCACTAGCATCGTATGTATACTACGGGAGATCCTCCCGTCTCTTGTTTAGTGAATTCGTCCCATAAGCACTAAATTAAATAGGAAATGAACAGCGGATCGCGGACTATATTTCTCGAATTTCAACGTTCTTTCATTATGACATATAACTGACTACAGAAATAAACAGAGAGGATCTACTGTAGCTTAAGGGTTTCAAATGTTGTGAGATTCTCTACCTTGTTCACAGACTGTGGCTTGTCCGACGAAGGCGACAAGGCAAGACAAGACATTTCTCGGCCACGCCATAAACTTGAAAATTCAAATAAAAGACCATATGAATAGTCATACTACGGAAGCCAGGCCGTCACAGGGAGGTAGAATAGCATTAAATGATATGGTAATTCAAATACGTTGAGGTTCCCATAACCTATTGCTTCATTATGCGAAAGGCCGACGATCATGTTTGATACAAAAAGGTAGTGGCCAGCGGTGTCATGAATATAAAGAGAAGAAAGAAACGCCCGAAAAAGAATGAATGAGATTTGAAGCACGGCGCTCTGTATTCTAAGCTGTAATAGGAGCAGGCTGAATACTCGTCTCTTCGACGATCACCTTTGACTCAATCTCACTCTCAACAGCCTTGGGGGTTGAAGGAGGATAGAAATCAATATTTCCCCCATCTTGTATGACTCCCGTGCGATCCAGAACAGTCCGAGCTCGCACATATGGATCCAATTGCCAGTAATTCGCAGATAGCTGCTTTATGACCGCGTCTCTTTTCTCAATGAGCGAGTCATCCTTGGATCCTGATATCCACTCCGCATTGAGACGGAATAATTGCTCGCCCAGCTCGTTCCTTTCGTCCATTATTGTCTTTCTAGTTGCGGCGTCCCGTAGCTTCAGATTCTCATTTGGCTGGGGCTCAACATATTCCCATTCCCAGTCTTCTTCACCCCCAAGCTCTTTGAGGATATGCTCAGGGGCAACGAGATTTTCTAGTTCCTTAGCACCACTAATGAAATGTACCTTTGACGCTACAACGGGATCAAGAAGGCCTTGAATGATCTTCCAAAAACCTGCAAAAAAACTGGATTAGAGGATGCGTACGACATAGATCATGTGGGTCTCACCAGAGAAAATCCAAGGGGCGTTATAGAAGATCATAGCACCTAATGATTCAGGATAGTTTTCTTGGAAACAGTCGATAATGAATTTAACCGGAGCAAGTTCCTAGGCCGCATTGTCAGTTGGCGGATGACCTGGTGATTCCACTTAATAGATCCACATACCCAGTTTGAAAGTGAAAATGAAGTTAAATCAAATACGATAGCCTGCCACGACAAGTTCCGCCGTTAGTTTATGAACCATTGAAGTTTATTCGGGCGGCCCCTCTTGAAACCATGGAACTCTCCACGCGACGTACCATCGACTCCACTGGGGGAACCATCAATATACGCACTGTCTCAATGCATTGCACGATGTAGTCGTTTAATCCCTTTGTCGTTTGTGTGCCGGGCTGATGAGTTCGTACTCGGACAACGCAGATAGGACGACCATCTCGATCATGGCCATGGAGATGTCCTTTCCCTGTGTATAGTTGAAGCATGAATCCCTCGCCGTCTTTCTTCTCATCTGAATCTTCTTCCTGTTTAGATTTCTCAAACGCGTACGCCTCTCCCTTCGACAAAACTTCTTCTTCAATGTGATACTCATTCACGCGCCAGTTAAGCGACCGGACAAGCTTGATCCACGCCTTGGGAACATCCCATTTCTCTGCTCGCAGGAATCGCAACAACAATGCATCGGGATGATCTTGCTTGAGGATACCGAAGAATGCTGCACGAAGCTTTTCTCCGGGTAACTTGGTCAGGAGCGAATGAATTGTCCTGAGATCCCCTGCAGCAGTATCCAGCTTCTTCAAGGAGACTAGAAGATTAGGAGGGATCGCAGAAATCTCCTCATCGGTCGGTTGAACTGGCGCTCGTCCAAATGAAAACAACCGTCGATGTGTTTTCGTCTTTGTACTGGAGCCTGCTGTTGAGTTGGCATCAGCATCGGGACCGGTCAACGTGGCATCCCACGACTGTTGAAGAATCTTCCAGAACTGAAGCAGCTTCTCCTGCTGCAAAACAGTGAGATTTCCAACATAGCCCTCCGGAATAGCTACGGGGTCTGGCATCGCGAGTTATCGTGGACTTTTCGGCTGTGGATCCGATCGAGGTAGCAAAGCCGAGCTGGAATTACAGCTACCTCGGCGGGACCACGCTGAGTATTTATTTAGGGACCCATTCGGTATTGCATTTGCTTTTTCCACAGCATCGGACCCTTCTTAACCAATGGTCGTGGCGGCCCTCCATGTGATTGATCGTGCGTAAGCCCCGCACGCGAGAGCCGAGGGGCGTTCTTGCAGAGAAAACGGGAGGGGGGAAAGATCTGCAAGGTCCCAGATTAAGATAGCGTTCAAGACTAACGCAAAGTGCAAGTATTTACGAAGCTGGAGAGTTAAAAAGGCTGAGAAGGTTGGAAAAGCTGGATCATGTCTGGGGTTGGGATTATTTCCCGAGAAACTCGGAAGAACTCTGTCAAAGCGTCCACTTATCACGAGGAGAGTAGCAATACCGTGATTCCTAGAGCAGCTCATGCTTATACATGCTACTTACTTATCTTGCAGTGCGAGCACTGGAGACAAGACTCCAGCAGGACAATGATATTACAAGCATTGAATTAGGGATGTGTCGATGCTGTTTGCCTAGCTACTACCTTTGACTATGCCAATCACAGAAATCTGCAAGATAACTCTTTAAGAATGCTATTATAAAGCATCAATCTCAATCATTCCTTTATCTCACACATTGATGCAGGTGCATGTGAAACCTAATATGAACCCAACTTTTTGTACACGTACCGAACAGCCATGTTCAAATGTTAATGATCTTGCAAGACTTGGTCCTTGTAGTTTTTTTTTAGTTCGCTTGTTGATTCCGCATAAGCCAAAGCCAGTTGCCATGATATACCACATCCAGAGCCTGCATGAATTGAGTGGCCCAGGCATAATGTATATGAAGAAGCTTACAAAGGTGAGGAATCAGACAGGAAAAATTAATTAACATAGATATGAGGCTTCACACTTTCAGATAGGCGAAATGCAAGTACATGTTCAAACGCTTTTGGAAATTGGCTTAATGACCCACCTCATCAACGTGTTCTGGGTCCTCGCGCTCTGGATGAGATGGATGGTCAGCCGATGGAGATCGGTAAGAATCTTCAGATGGTTGGTCAGTAAATCTCTGCCGCTTTCCATCGCGTGCTGATGTTGAAGAGGCACGCTTTCTACGCGCAGTTGGGCTGTATCTTTCCAAAGAGCGTCGTCGTTCATGGGTCCTTGCAGGACTCCGGTTGTGATATCGTTCATGCCGGGTACGATCACGAGTATGACTTCTGCTCCGGCTGCGGTGTCGGTCATGATCACGATGATGGCCATGGTGGCTATGACTTAAGCGGCGAGAATCTTCTTTGTGCTCTCTTCCACGCCTTTCATGGGAGCGTGATCGAGAGCGCGAGTAGTCCTTGGAGTCGTCGTATTTGCTATGTCGGCGGTGTCGAGAGGGTGGAGTTACGCTGCGGGAGACTGAGCGGCGTCTCCGTCGGTCTCTTCTGGGAGTTCGTGAGCGGGATGAATCACTTCGAGTATTGGATCTGTATCGATCACCGTGGTCCGAATTGCGTCTCCTTTCTCTGTGGTCTCGGGGCTTGGGGGAGGTGGATCTACTATAACTTCGGCGACGGCGGTCTGAAGATCGATTACGACGGTCCGAAGATCGATCGCGTCGGTCATGATGGCGTCGACGAGGAGGAGAACGGGAACGGGAACGAGAGGGGGATCGTGAGCGAGAAGGCGACCGAGTTGGGCGGCGACCTCGGTGGGAGCTAGATGGGACGTAAGAATCGAAATCGCGACGAGATGGGGGGTCACGGTATCGATCGCGGCTTCGGTTGCGAGGCGAACGCGATCTCCGTCTATCGAAGTCACGGCCACCCCGACCAGGGCCTCTTCTTTCTCGTCCGCGATCTCCGCGTTCTCGCCTTCTGAGATCGTCCAATTCGCGCTCTCGAGCTGAATCATGGTCTCTCTGTCGACGAGCATTCTCCGCGGCCTTTTCAGCTTCCATCTGTGTTGCAACGGATCAGTAGGCAATATAATCAGCCTGTTGACTGTCAACTACCTTCTCTTGGATGAGCTCAAGTTTCTTGGCTTCCAGCAGCTCCTTTGGTACACCCTGAGGGTTCTCTTGTCCACTTAGACAGAGCGACCAGAGTTCCTTGCAGAAATTCGAGGTGTCTTTATCGAGGAAACCCGTGAGTTGGATCTGGAGTGCTTTGATATTGGGCTGATTGGAAATTTTGTCAGCTTGGGCAACAAGGGCATTGTGAACAGTAGATCTCATACGTAACGAGTCCCTTCAAGTAGATTGAAGCAAAGTTCAATAACGACATCATCTTCGTTGCCGAGGATCTCAGAAATCTTTCCTGCAATCCATCTGCAGCCGGGAGGAATTAGCAGGGATTCGTCTCAATCAAAATCCGGGGAAGGTAGGCTAACTTCTTCATCACTTCAATGTTGACCTTGGTCATGTCCACCTTGCGACTGAACTCTGGCGGAAACTTTGTCTGCCGAAGCAGCTTAGCATCCACAGGGGCAGCCATTTTTTTAGAGTCCAGAAAGAAATAGACGTCGAACTGAAAGAAACGCGTGAGAAAGCAAAAGATGAAATGATGCGCGGCTTGGAGGGCGGTGAGCTTCCGGTGCCGCCTTGCTTAATTTGGCGCCTGATAAATCGGGCAAATATTTACTCGTCTCATTCATGTGCTGCCATAGAAGACGGTTAAGAAGCCACTTATTGGACAAAAAAAAGAAAGAAGGAAAGAAAGAAAAGAAGAAAGAAAGAAAGAAAGAATCGGAGCACCCCAAAATCTTCCTGAGTTTTCATTGATGGACATATGCAATTGACTAACAATATTGCCCAATCTTTAAAGTATGTGCTTCTACCGACTCAACCCACTACACTCTTTTACTTCAGGCAGTACTACCTATAAGTTAAGTCAATACCATTTATTACTCAATGAAAGAAAGCGTTCATGTCTGAATTATACTCCGGTGCCACTTCTAATTTGAAACATGAATTTTGAAGGTTTTTGACAGATAAGATCAACAGTTGTATTTCTATTGAATAGTAAAGTTTTACGATACAATTTTCGGAAGTTTTTTGAAGACTCCTCCTAAAATTTTTCGACAAAGCCTTCTAAGTATCCATATAAGCATCATTTCCAAGGTTAATCTATGAATATCATCCATACGCATATAGTGTTGTGAGAACAAAATTAAACGCATGAACCACATGTACGCATAGTATGGGCGGCATGAGCACGATTTAGAATTGAGCGAAACTTGTCGATGGTGATTGGATAATCGATACACGCGTTCTAGAATGAGCATACATTCCGTTTGAAAATTGTTGGTCGGAGGTCTCCTCATATAGGTAATGCTCACATATAGCCAAGAGGTGATTGCCTTAGCGTCTCTCACTCAAATCTACCCCACCTACAACCTTGGAACTTAGAATATCCGAACATTTGAAGTGCTCAAAGTTGACTACCTTGCACCCGTTGACCAATGCAAGGATGTTGAAAACCACCCAAGTTTCATCATTACCCCGTGATGCAAGTCCTTATCGAGGAAGGGAAGTCGAAAATCCCGAGCCATCCAGAAACATAGAGCTGAGACTGTGGACTCGACAGACGTGAGTCAAAATCACTCTCTTTTTGCCCTGCCAAAGGAAGACAAAACTTGATGAATCGATAGATATTATGGATCGTTGCTCTTCAATCTGTTAGCTTTTATTCCTCCCGCACTTTATAGCACTCTCAGCAAACTGTGGGTTGCAAACATCGATTCGAGCTTGGTAGTGACAACAGATGTCTATACCTATATCGGCGTGATAGTCAACGTTATCAACGACGGTCTCCCTCGCTCTGCGTGGCTCATCATTGGTGATAAATCTACTCGGCCGATTCAGTCACGATTGAATCTTGCTTGGACTATGATCATAGCTACATCAGGGCTGGGACTTCTGATGACCATTATTTTCCTTGCCACTGCAGCTAAATTAGCGGCCGCGTTTGTGCCCGTTGAAGTTCGACACGCCTCTCTGACATATGTACGACTGTCATCTGTTCAAGCTCTAACTTCTTCTGCTGAGGCCGCGCTGTCATCTTCCACCAGAGCATTAGATAACCCCGACGTGCCGTTGATGATCAGTACAGCCAAGTTTTTGATCAACATAATCCTTGATCTACTGTTCATATCGAAATTTCACGTTGGCAGTTCGAAGCCAACTATTGTCATACAAGCCATTATAAGATTGGTATGTGAGACAGTGTCAGTCCTTGTTGGGCTCATTTATTTCGTTTTCATTGTTGTGAAGCGAAAAAGGCGAGAGAACGGCAATTCTGAAGGACTGGAAACGAGCTTCGAAGCTCTGATTACTCTAGCGCGACCAAGCCTATGGACATTCACAGAGTCGGCGATTCGGAATGCAATCTACCTTTGGCTCATTAACAGAATCATTCAACTCGGCGAAACGTATGCAACCGCGTGGGGTGTGTTCACAACAATTCGCTGGGGACTTATCATGGTACCGGTTCAAGCACTAGAAGCATCAACTCTTGCTTTTGTTGGTCATAATTGGGGACAGTTCCGAGCCACGCGAGAAAGACAGTACTGGCGGGCTTCGAAAGCAGAAATCCTCAGTAAGTAACCGGAACTACTCTTTTCGCAATATACTAACAGAAATGAGGGATTATACGACCTGCCCTCGTATCCTGCTTCATCGTACTGGTTTTTGAGGCGGCTATGTGTATCGCTCTTTCAATCCGTGGCATAGAGTCATTCGCCCATTACCTCTCTGGATCGAGATCAGTTGCAGTAATAACCCAGAAAATGTGGAAGGAAAGTCTTAAGAGCCCCAGTTTAGGATTACATCTAACAGTATCTATTCTATAGGCAATTGACTGGACGTACATATTTTACGGTCTCAATTACCAGCTTGCTGCGGTGTTACTTGCGACATCTCCTCGCTGGTATCTATACCAAGCGCTGGGATCCAACTTCCTTTGGATGTTGCCGTGGGCAGTAGTTGTGACCACAGTGACATTGCCAAAATCTCTGTCCTGGACATATTATGCCATAATATTTGGCGGGGCTTTGGTCTTTGACTTTTTCGATGTGGGTATGACTCTTTTGATTTGGATCTATCGACTGTCCAAAGGGAAAATCCGGATACATCAGTAAGCCCCGGCCTTATCCGAGCAACATTACGAAGCAAATGTGACGCAGAGAGCTGTGGGATTGTCAATTTGGCGGCGGCGGAGGATCTGGACATTCATGTGTATCTAAAGTGCCTCGAAACGAGTCTTTTATAAAATAAAGGCCTGAAATCGCAATTTGAAGCGCGATCAATATGAATGGATATGACGTCATCGCTATGAAGCACCATAAACATCTGTCATGCACATGTGTAGTCTGGGGAATTTTTCCATTTATCTATTTGGAAATCCTAACCTAGAAGAATACTTTGATAATAGTAACATGACGTTTCGGCGTTGAAAGGCTATTGGTTCTTCGTCCACTGGATCGAGTGTAGATATAGCACTTCCAGAAATTGTTGCGTAAATTGCAATACCTGAGATTAATTAAACTAGTCACAGACATCAGAGTTTAATTCAATTCTAAGTTCTTTGTAATGGCAGAAACGTTAAAGATTAGCGAAAATTGCTAGGAGACACAACATTGACACTCTTCGGACCCAATCAGTCAGCTTGTACTCGCGGACGCGCCAAGACGACCGCTTGCCGGGGGTTCTTCAACACTTCGACTTTACAACTCACGGGATAGATAACACTCCGCTCTTATTCAGAATGCAGGTAGCAGAGATCCTATCCGATATTACATCTCTACGAGTTTGCGTAAGTGTCACCATACTTCTAACAGTGGCGATGGAGTATCCTCTTCCCCGCTCAGGCCTATTCTAATTGCCCCTCTCCGCAATCCCTTGTTAGCATCAGCACCCTCTAATAATAAACAGGGCCACAATGAAGCGCTGTCGCTAGTCAACGTGAACCATTCCATCAATGGAGAGAATAACAGCACCCCAAGCGAAGGCTTAGAGAAAAGTGAAGCCGACATGAAGAAAGAAGACGATCTGCGACGCGCGAAAGAACTTGTCAAGTTCCACTATGAAGTCAAATCAAGACATGCGAACGGGGAAGTGGATGGTGAATTGCAAAAATCGCGACAAAATGTGAACCGAGTTTTGCGGGAGCTATTATAAGACTGTTCGACGAAAAGATATGTATGGATAAATAAACCGGAAATCCGTCGATGCGATTCAATCATATTAAGTGGTGCTTTCGCGGGGCGCACTGCCGTTGTATCCCAACCATTATTCCCAAAGCCCATGTCGTGACGCCGAGAAAAAACTTGTGAATCAAAACTTGTCAAAATGAGGAATGTGAAGTCCGAGGGCTTCTGGTATCTCTAATGCAAAATTCATGAATATTGAAAAGGCGCAAGCGAAGCGAATGGCCGAGGAGTCTTTGATCTGTGTATCTTCAAAGGCCATGAACATTGTTAGCTTCCCCTTCCTATACCCCAAAGCATCGATTCAAAGCATCCAAATAGACTTACCTCGAGTCCGCATGGGAGATCCTATTCTGCTAATGAAGGTGTCATGTTGAACGCGAGAAATAGCGCCAAAATAACACCTGCCATCGTGAAACAGGCGATAGTCAAAACAAGCATTGACAGATATCTCCCACTAATTTCATAGTCCTCATCGATGTCTGAAAAACTGGTCAGAGCGCCCGTATATGGTTGTTCCTCTCCCCATGATTGATAGCGAAGGTCATTGGTATTGCTGATGGGCGGTAATGATCCGTAGTTCTGCTCAAGGTGGTTTCTGTTCTTCCACATGGCTTCGTATGTTTTTAAAGGAGAGTTCGGCTTTTTTTGTCATGGGCAATGATTGTCAGACAAGAACAAGAGAGGCTCTTTAAACATCACGCTACTTTGTAGGACAAGAAAAAGCACAAATGAATATGACGCAAGGCTAGTGAAAATCGAAAAAGCAATGCTGTACGACATATTGATGGGTGCATATTGCACATTAGGATGTTCAAGGTAAGGCTTATGGGTTAACGGATACATCTGATTTGCTGGTTCATCTGATACCTAGTTTCATGCATGGTGCCCCTTGCCTGGTCCCACTGTCCGAGTAGGTTGCGTCAGGTTCCGGGTCTCTAGAGTTCACATAGGAATCCATGAAGGACGTTTCAAGAGGCTATGGTCCAAAACAACCGGGACTTGAGGAATTGAAGGAAAGAAAAGAAAAGAAAAGGATCATGGATGGCGGCAAAAAAGAAGAATAAGGGACAGGCGAGGATTGATGCACTATACCCGATTCGGACTGTATTAACGGCTGAATCAGCAGCATAGAAATACTTTAGCACTCTAGTGAACATTTAAGTAGTTATTCTAGCCTTCAATTACTTGGAGTTATGCTGATCAGATTGAGCGTAAGGTCGCTGGTTTCACCTTTTGCCATCCAGACTGCTAAAATTCAAAGGCCACGGTACAAAACTTCTTGATTCGCAGAAACTCGATGTATACATGTCAACAATTCAAGCATGACCTCATTGACCATACCAGATACTGGAAGTTTAAACAGGGAAGAATAGAATTGATTAAGAAAATTTATACTTTGTTGAAACACGAAAAGAGCTTTCCACGGGCTTGAAGTCGTGCTTTTCAAGAAAGATTTTCCAATGAAGAGCATTGATTCGTTGAATATGATAAAAAAGAAGAAGGAATAGATACACAGGTATGAACCTTGGAAGTGGAAAAAGGTACGTATCGTATGTATCACATGGACCAAACTCCATGCCTTTCTAATCCTTCCAATTTTTCTCCATAAAGTATCGCCACCTTCCAACAGAGCGAGCATACCGTTGGGCCTGTCTCGAAGCAGCTTTTCTCTACCGTAATGAATGAACAGAAGCGAACAGGATGCGTGATATGCATTTGACTGAGTCATTGCCAATCTTAATCGTGAGTACAGAGTTGTGCTGCCGAACACACCTCAGTCATCGCTCTCCCAGCCAGGAGCAGAAGTCGCACGCAGGAAAAGGCGCAATGCGGGATGGGGATATACAACCCGCACCATCCAAACTCTACAAAACTCTTTCAAAAAGGAGACAGAGTCAGATACCATGTGAATGGGGCCAAATTTCTCCCAGATGTTAAATGTATTGAACCCCCGCATGATACGTTTATTCAACTCTGTACACACTTGGGCCAAGTTGACCTCGAAGAATCGAGCAGGGTTAGGGTGGTTTTCACGTGCTTCATTGCCTGATATCCAAGGTGTCTGCATTTAGTTACGCGAGAATGCGATTCATCCGATCGCGTCTTCCAGCACACCTTTTGGCAGTCATATTTCTACATTACGGACTTTTCTTTCCCCTTTCCAGATATCAAGGTCGAAAAACATTTGCATCCAAAGTTCTTGGCGAAACTTGAATGATGAACGAGTCACTAATATTATCCGAGTTTGATAAGCTGGTCAACTCCGGAGTCGTGATCTACAATGATCAACAGGAAACAATTGAGCACATCGATGGAGACCTAACGGTATGCTTCTCTTCAATATGAATTCACGCTGGAATGATGGAGAGAGCCTTACCAATTCCCAGTTTCAATTCTGCCTAACATCCGCTCTCGACAAAAAGCCCACTATTCATAGTTCTCCCTCGCAGAATAGTGGAAAAGAGGAGCCGCAAAATAAAAAAAGAGACGGGAGTGATATCAGCACCGACGGGTTTGAGATTGGCGACGCTAGCAGCACACATCTTCTGGTAGCGAACAAATTCTGTTGGGCCAGACCGCATCTCATGCTGGTAACCTCTGACGGATACCAGAGGCAATATGAAGCACTTAATCTGGACGATTTCAAATCAGCATGGACCGTTTTATCTACCATGGACAGTGACTTTGTTCTGTTCTTCAACTGCGGCCAGGATGGAGGATGCAGCAGATTACACAAACATTTGCAATTGATCCCGACGCCGAAGAATCTCTTTGCATCCTTTCTGGACTCTGAAGACGGCGATGAGCCTAATGTTCCCTTTCAGTGGTTCTATCGCCGACTGAACCCTCATAACAACAGATCCGAAGCTCTACTTGAGGTATACAACGAGCTTCTTGAGCAAGCGACGAATGCTGGGAAAGGCCAGGCTGAAAATGCTGCTACCGCTTTGCCAAATGCCGCATGCCCGCACAATTTCATTCTCACGAAGCGCTGGATGGTCGTGGTGCCAAGGCGTCAGGCTGCTGTCAATAAAGAAGCCGGGGCCAATGCGATCGGCATGATGGGTTATATCGCTGTAGCCACCCAGGGAGAAATCGATAACTGGGTACGACTGGGGCCATCCGACTCCCTGAAAGAGCTTGGGATACCCAAATGAAAACAACAATGTTACCGTTTCACGATAAAAAGCACTTAGACATAAATTGATACTGCCTTGCGACCAAAAAGTTCAAGCTACCGCCGCAAGTTTTGGAAATGGAAACTGAATTACCCTTACCCGACAGATAAAGATGCCTCTCCGGCCACAGGCTAAATACAGGAATGGAATTCGCATTGATACACGTACTTGATACCATGGGGCTGTTTCAACTTTCTTCCAACAAGCTAACCTCAACATCTCAAACGACTGCTTTAGTATCGCGCGACCGTCATATCATCTACTTGAGCCCCCACACAGCCCCACTCCAGCCCCGGGCTGCGTCGTAACTAAGCCACCACGGATGCGATTGGGTAGCAAGCTCTGAATTCACTGAACACATATATATATGTAGGAGCACGTGATTTCCATTTTAACATGAAATGTTAGTGGTTGTGGATCTTCTGGGACAGCTGTTCCTACTATGTATGTCCACTATCATCGAATCTCGAGCTTGTAATGTTGCCTCGCACGCTTGTATGCAACAGGTGTTGGGACACCCTTCTCAATACCGAAGACTACGAGAACCTTGGAAGATCTGCACACTCGATCGCTCACAAAGTGACTATGGGAATTTATGGGTCCAAGCAACTGCCACAGTTGCGGAAATAAGGTATAATTTGCATCTGCAAAAGTCCAATTATTGCAATGCTAAATTGTACAATCCAGTCGATCTGACATGTTTGTGGGATCTTTGAAATGAAGTTCTTTTTCAAATCATGATAGTATTCTTGTCCGATCCTAGAGCAATCACTAACGGCATGAAAATCAGTGAACACGAAATACGATAAATCAGACCGTGAGAGTGAAGTTGACTGCGTTCACAACCCCATTATCCCTCGGAAAAAACTCGAAAGTGAAGACCGTGCTCGTTCCTGCAGCGATGACTGAACTAATGGCCGAAGATGTGATGATCACATTCGACGCATCCCAATTATACTGGCTACTGTATGTCTATGGCAAGTCATGCAGCGTTAGCATTTGGGCAAGTTAAAAGCTGAAATATTCTTATTGCTTACCGCTCTGGCTTGCTGAAGAGGGCCCAACCACACTGTCCAATCATCCACTAGGTATACGCCGCTAGTAGTGAGAGCCTTCACAGCTGCGATGGTAGGCAATCCGCCCCATTGAATCGGAATTGAAAGATCTGACCCAGAGACTGCAGAGGCAACGGCCGACGTAGTCGACAAGGTCGGTTTTGTCCACTGAACAATCTGCACGACAGGGGAAGAGTAACCACCCGAGAATGACAGTGTGAGATTAGCAACTATTCCCGGTGAAGTGGTTGCCGAAAGATGTTTTGAGAGGTAAGAGGCTGTAAAAGTGATGTTGGAACCAGACACAGAGTAGTCGGACCCTGATGTAAGAGTCGATCCAGTGGAATCCGCTATGGAAGTGAGTGTGTTTCCATTGAAAATGAAAGGCAGACTCTGTGCTACTACACTAGTCCCATATTGGTGGAAAATGTAGGCCGATGACCACTGACTAGTGGCAGAAGCATCTTCAGAACTATCAGGCAGGCTGTTCTTGGTTGATTCAGTTGATTTAGTGATAATTGAAATGGAGTTCGGGTCTCGCCAGGCACCAGCATCACGGTCTAGGTGGTCCAGACCGTTATCCCAGAGGACACAGGCAATATCCAGTTCCAAGGCCGTTTGGATTAGGTAGTCCGTGTACTTCCATCGCGCGGCGGGCTCGGTGTTAGTAGGAGATGCATCATACTCTCCCAGAACGATGGGAACGTCTGAGAAGTTGTTGCGAAGCAATTGGAAGTCAGACAAAAGAGTAGCCTTGTCGGAATCAGATCCCCAAATAGTTGCTCCCCTAGAGAATGTAGTAAAATTTAGTATCAATTTGACCCTCCTTTGCCATTTCCACTTGCGAGTATTTGTCAACTGACCATGCACTAAAAATAAATTGATCTTATTCAGATGTTCGTCAGTGCTCATGATGCAAGAGTGTTCAGTATTTGACTTACATGGACTGTAGTAGTGGAACTGGATAGCATAAGGGTTTGAAAACCCAGAGGGCGCCTCAAACCATTCTGATGTCTTGACACTGTCCTCACCTCCACCAACAAGAGTAACTACCCGCTCGGAATTGAAGCCCCCAGCATCGTTGATGGCTTGAAGGAATATTTTGTTAAGTTTATTGATCTCCGCTCCGTCGGTGGAGTCCTCGCAAGGCGGCTCATTGATGGGCTCAAAGGCAACCAGACTAGACTTGCAAGCCAGCGTAGTGCCTACCTGATACCAAAGTCTGTAAAACTTCTCTTCAATCATAGTGAAATTTGCATCAGACTGGGTAACATCTGCCCAGATCCAGGAATCTATTTAAAATTAGCGCAATCGAAACATAAAGCATTCTAGTCATAGATCTGCTTACCATGATGGACATCAACAATAGCATAGAGTCCAAGATCTGTTACCATGTCAACAACATCAGATACCCGTTGTAACCAATCTGGATCAACAGTCCAGTCCGGAGAGCTTCCCGTGAAATGGTATGCATATGTGACTATAGCTAGTCAGCTTCCACACAATGCGAGTCAGATTCCAGACAAAGGCCTACCTGGAATTCGAACACTTTTAAAACCGGAATTCTGCACAGTTTCAAAGGTTGATTGTACTACAGGGGCATTATTCCAAGAATCCTCGTCGGGAGTTGCATCAAGGCTATTTCCCAAATTCCACCCAGGGTGAAGATTAGCAACGAAATCAGAAGCAGAGATGGACGTAAAGCTTCCACTGCAGGTGGCGCCAGTAGCTGTCTTTGATACTGATGCGGTTGTGGATGAAGATGTTGTTTTAGTTGTAGTTGTCAGAGTAGTAGACTGTAATGTTGTAGAGATCAAAGTTGTCTGCGTAGTTGTTGAACTAGTCGTTGCCGTTCCCGGGACGCATTGATAGTAGTCTCAGAAGGTTTAGTCCCTAAATGCACTATAGCTTTTAATTGGGATACTGACATGGGTTTTGGGAGGCACAGTAGTAGCCAGATGTGCAAGATGTGCTTCCTGAGTAACCAGTCCCACCACCTTTGAAATATAGTATGTAATTAGAGTGCGATCACGGCGAGAGAATAAACCATGATGATGTTGGTCACCTACACTGGCCATAACCTGCAACCTGAGCTTGTATGACTGGGGCAAGGACCAGACCCACTACAACTTGAATTGGGATATACATTATGAAGAAAAAGTTTCGAGGTCTCCAAAAGTTGTGTATTTGCTTCTGGGATGATCACAAGTTATATAGAGTTATTCTTCGATTCCAAGGTTCGCAACTAGGTGTATGCAGCACGACATGAATCTGATCGGAACCAAAAGGAACACGGGCGTCACTAGGGTTGCCAAGGCCCTAGGTATTCATTTATTTGACTGAAATGCCGAAATGAAGAATAAGATGAAACTAAAAATAACACAAACCGCTGTGATACCATAACAAGAAAAGCTCTATTTATACTCTTGCAATTTTTTGAAAGATATATAGAAAGGTATATAGAAAGGTATACTATAGAAAGACATATAGAAAGACATGTAGAAAGACATAGAATACTATCCCATGAGTCGGTATATCTATTCTAAGCCAAAGCGCAGTACTAAACAGGATTCAACTGGTACATTGTCAAGCCTAACCAATTCAAGTTAGAAGAGGTGGCCGGAATCGGACCAATAAGATGGAGGCCTACAGAGACTTCGGTGGGGCACCTACAAAATGACCCCACACACCAACTCTGCAGCCAATCAAAGGAAGAAATGAGCAGAGACAACCAATCAGGCCCTGCAAATTCCCACATGTTCCCGTGTAGTAAGAGTCCTTGGATCCTTGGACAGGAAGAGCGGACACCGAGTTATGAAATTTCAAGGTTGAAATTGCCGGTCAGGATATCAAATGTCAATCATTCCATCGTGGGGGAGATGAGCATCATCTTCTGCAGCACAACTTAAAGTAAGGCCCTCCGGGCAATCTTTAGAATGAGACAACGAACAGTCTTGGCGACGTTCAGGGTGGAGAAACCTCTCCAAAATCGTCCAATGAAGGCTAAAGCTCGGCAAGTGGCCCCTGCGAGCGCCCCGGAAAAGCAGCATTTTGTTTCCCCGTCATTGGATCCGCTCTCCGTTCCCCCCTGGGGATTATTCACGCGGAGATTATCCGTGATGATTTTGGTTGAAAATCAATCATCGCCATAGCTTTGCACACTGATATTAACAAGCTGCTATGTTATTAGAACTGAATGACTCTGTCCTCGGGAGGCAGAGGCCGTACGGTGGAAATCGGGTGAGCGAGTACACATGTGCATGTACGAGTACTTATATCCAGTAACAGCCGGTAGCTGGATAGCATTGCTACTACCTAGGATTAGCACTGCATTCATTGCAATAGATGTAAACTTAAACTACTAACAACAGATCCCGAGGCAACTTGAAGACGCATATATACGAGCCACAGGCTCATGCCCTGGTAGTAGTCATGCAAGTGCTTATCTCATTTGAAAGTACTGACTCCATCCACATGCATCATTGGATGAATTTACTTCTCCAGAGAATCAGAAAAATCAATACATCGAGTGACAAGGCACTCCTTGGTCTGTACTGTAAAATAGACTGTAAGATAGCTCTCCATAATATGAGAAAGGCGACAAGGAGAAGAACAATGGATTTTGATCAGTAAAGCAGTGGTCCTTGCTGGTGGTTAAACATCCCTTTCACTTTCAATGCGAGTGGAAAATGCTGGTACTGTCCTCAGGCTTGAAAGAAAGTTTGGAGGTTGGGTAGGATGTAAGATTGAATGGTAAATTTGAAGGTGAAGGACCAGCCATAGAACCATATTTAGGTATCTCTTTCCCAGCTGAGGCTCTAAAATTGCGCCTTTGCAAGGCTAGTCAAAACGGAGCTCCACTTTTGCAGTGGGCTTCCTTTATTCTATTACCTTGAACTCACTGCGTTCGAAATCATCCCCAAAGGGCCCTGTTTTTTGGGTGGGGCCTTTGTTACGTTTAAACTTGCTTTCATAGGCTCGGACTCTTGCTCCTCTCTTTTTGAACGTCAAAGATGGCCATTGATATCTTATCAGTACATGAACACATGAGTATAGCACAATGTATAGGTAAAGCTATTCAAATGTTCAAATACTAATAGCAGTACTACTAGTAGTCGGCAGGCTTGAAAGGTCCTGATAATTAATAAAGTGACATGCTGAGATTTATCAGTGCTCTTCATTACATGTAATAAATTGCACCTACCTAGAATTCCTTCACTTGAAAAAGAAATGATAAACTTGAAAGCAATCGTGTTGCTTAGCAAGGGGATCAATTGATGTCTGGTTCAACAGGGACTTCGTTTCGTAATGTTTCGGAGGTAAAAGCCTTTCATTCAAAGAAACGATTCAGTCAATCTGAAATAATTTGAAAGCCAGTCAACTGGTCTTGGTTATTAATGCATGTGCAAATATAGCATGAAGCTATTCAGACAAAGATCCCAATAGATAATCTCGACTTGAACTTCTTTGACGTGTTTAAATATAGCACTACTTTCAGTTGAAAAGGGCTGCATGGACTGGGCTACACTAGTACTATATAACAGAGTGAATCATGGCCTTTTGGAAAGGCTTCTTTTCCCTCTCAGCCCTTTTTCTCACCGTGATCTCTGACAAGAACTTTTGCATGCCAGGACTGCTTCGTGAGATTATCAATAGTGGCTTTCTCCCTGTTAGGCTTATTTGTCGTGCTGTGCTTTACCTATTCTTGATTGAGTGCTTGGTGGTCATTGGGACTTTGACGGTGACATTTACTGCTTTCCTTTTCTGCATCATCGGTGGGTTCACCCTGGGTGCTCTGGTAGTGGATACGATTTGCAAAAGAACATTGGGTCACGAAGAGCTTATTAGTCGCATCATGGGGCCGCAGCGGATCAATTCTCAGGAAGACGAGGATTCTCAATCAGGCGGGGTACCATTGCAGGGACATTCCCAGACTCGAGGTGTTGTACCAGACACTGTTAGTGACTCGGATGACTCTGCTGATACCCCGGTTATTGGGATCAGCTTTGGTCGAGATATACCGCAGCGTACCAGGTGGCTTCGGGCTCGAGGTGATGAGATGATTCAATTTATTGAGAATCCAGCGGCGCCCGGGTGTCCTGTGTCACTCGAGACACTGACCGCAGAGCAGTTATTTCAGCAACTGTCTGTTGAACCTCCTATTGCGTATGAAACCCCTAGCAACAGTTTAGAGATAGATAGTTTGTGGCATTTGTGGGAGGGCTCGTGGCCAAGTGGCTGGATAAACTGGTCGCTCTATTCCAGAATGCAGGTGGACACCCGCGTAATCGGGAGAACTGCACCCGGAATAATCGTCCTGGACGACATTTCTCGAGCTGAGAATTCTAATGCTCCTCATACTAGCAGCGCCTTCATTGCGTTGTACCGACACCACGAAGCGGCTTCCGCTGAGCCCTTGCGCTACGTTTTCGTGACAGACATTGCGAATTTGCAGACGCATCGGTTTCTGGCCCACTTTGGGTTTGGGACTTACGTATTTGAACGTGGCGATGCTAACTACAGGGCATTACTAGGAACTCGTATCGGACGAACCGTCGCCTATCTGGTCCTTGGTGTATTCGCTCGCGGTACTCGAATGATCGCACGGATCACATTTGTCAATGGCCTCCACTTCTATGACTTAAGATTTGACATAGAACCTCTTGCTTAATCTCTCCTCATTCCCCGTTGCGTTTTTGTTGCGTTCAAGTTGCTAATTTGCTTTTTTTAGGTACTGCACTGCTGAGTCTGTAAGTGGCAGATGAATATGGTGGTATGATGGAATTTACTTCCCATCCACCATACTGTCTACTTGTGGACCAGCGATCGATGGGGTGTTTCTGGAGGTTTTTTGAAACTTTTCCCTCCAGGGCCATGGTTGTAGCCCTCACGGGTTGCAGTTATGGGGTGCAATTGCGACTTCCCGTGCTTCGTACGGTTGCGTGTTTTTTTTTGCTGTTTTTTGCCTTTCAGGTTTCTCTTGCTTTTTGTCTTTTTCTTTTTTCTCTTTTTTCTTTTTTAAATTTTCTTCTATGATGGTCAGGTTGTATCCACTGCGATATGCAAGAATGAAGCTTTTCTATCGTCGAATTCTATCGTCTTTCGGACCGGTGTAAACAGGGGGCGTAGAGAAAATGTAACAAAATCGCTAACCATTATGCTTGTACCTATCAACAGCAATAGAGGTTACGTACTGCACACAACGGCCACTCCCGGGTCGAACCTCCCCCCTTACTTGTAAAGATGGTACACGCTTGTGCGATAACCATAATTCATGCATTGAGCAATTCACCCATTCGCAACCCAAAAATTTCCACAGTTTACTACTTCTCGGTCTTTTTCAAACTACAAAAATCCGCTATATCCACTACATGATAAAGAATCCTCGCAATTTCTCTATCTGAGCCGTTCTTATTGAAGCACTCGCTAGGCAACAGTAGATGAACCAAGAATAGGATCCCGTACTCAAGTGCTATACCCAGCACTACTATAGCCCGAGACAAAAGGGAGGCTTGGCTGAGAACGTAATCATCACCCGAAGCACTTATCAATCCTTTCTGGTTAGTACCAACATTGGCTCTTTCAAATGTTACATATTAAAATGATCTACGAGTTGCCTTTACTCTATATACTACATATATGGGCATATGCAATTGATGCGTCCCAACTGGCGTCACATTCAAGTTCACATGTTCATGGGAGGACATTGAATCTATTCTGTAGGTGCTTGAATTAAGAAAAGATGAGACGTTCAATGTTCTTCGAAAGAAAGACTAAGCCACACGCTGGATCCTTTCAAGTTGCTGGATATGCTCCACCGCCCCTGGTGACTGGGACCAACAATAGGAACATTGAATGCATCAGGAACATAATTTTAGCTGCTGCCAAACTCTCACCCGCCAGTTCCTTTTCAGTAAGCTGTTCAACGACGGAATCATTAGGGTTATGGAAGGCTATGTTGGTCTAGATGTGTCGGTTTCGCTTGTTGACCTCAGTGAGCAACAATTATCCTATCACAGATTGTTCGTCTAATAAAACTAACTGCCCATGTCCTCGTATTATTTTGAATGAGAGCTTTGTGGAATAAACAGCATTATTTGATAGGAATTTATACGATGCAACTTTGCGGAGCGAAACCTTGTATGTCTGGTACGCTTATCCCAAAACGGTTAGTTGTGCGAGAATCCATGAAAAATGGTGTGTTTTCATCGTCCACTGGCTATCTGTTTCATTATGTGACAGCCTCAAAATGCTTATCAATTTTACCAAATGTCCTGCATCCTCATTACTGTATACTTCCTTGGGCTAGATCGGTGAAATCCATCTGCTTATAAGTGCCCGCTTTCCTTTTGGCATGCCTAGAGGTTATCCTCAAGTTTTTTACCTCAGTTACGTCCTCCATGGCTGCAGCTGAGTGTTACTCTATACACTCAGGTAACTTGAGCGTTAATCACTACGACGCCCCTTGTGCCGATGTCGACGCCTTAGGACACAATACAACATGCTGTGTGAAGGGTAGTACATGTCTAAGCCACGGAATCTGCTTGAATGCGGATCGTGACGGGTGGTATAGCGCAGATTGCACAGATCCAACACTCGAATCACCCTGGTGTCAAATACGTTGCGGTGAGTAGTTTATCTGATAGTATTGATCTGAGACAGTTGTTGAGCATTGATACTCATTACTGGAAAGCCAGCTTTTTCGGCTCACAGCTCACATATGACGAGAGCACCAAGCTCTGGTCTTGTTGTACATATGACAATAATTCGCAACCCACCTGTTCCGCGCCGACCGATGAAACCTTCCCGGCTCCTGCACCTGCAGATCTGTCGACGATGATCTATTTACCGACCAGCGGAACTATCTCCTATAGTACTACACCCACCTCGGCCAAAACTGCAACATCAGCCTCTAAACCGACAGACTCTGACTCTCCCTCCTCCTCATCCACGAGTCCAGGTACCGCTGCTGGAATCGGTGTTGGTGTTAGTGTCGGTGTAATTGCGATTGCTGCCCTGGGTTTCTTCCTCTTTCGCCGGCGAAGAAGTCGCTCAGCACCTACGAAAGAAATAGCAAACACAGATAACGGAATAGCACAACAACCATCGCAAATTGTCGGGCATGGGCTGAATAATTCACCAGGCATTCATGAGGTGGAGGCTGGGCACGTGTATGCAGAATTGGACGGTCATAACAAACCATGACGCCAACATTGAAGTACTCAAATGTTAGATATCTCCACTGATGACGGAAGGCATGGGTATAGCAAAATCATGTACTATCTTCTACCCCTACATGTATAGCTTATGATTGATGCTTGGGGTTCTCATAGATAATGTTTGTCTTTGGGACTAAATCGGGTTTGTAAGGCTTTTAGTAATGAATTACAGATAACGACGTTATTTTGGGAACCTTTGAAAGTCTAATGGTAATCAATAAATGCAAATTTGTTGAGGATAGAGAAGAAAAATGGCTTGTAGATACGATAAAATTGAATTGTCAAGCGAATAGCAAAACTATGACTTCGCTTCTGTAACTTCCATCAAAAACAAAAAGCAAGAGTATGCAAAATGTGGAATGTTATGCTCTGGGTAGAAATCCAGAATTGCTTTAACTCCGGCTCCGTCGGAGATACCGGCGGGGGTACCCACGGACAGCAGAACCCCTGGGAAGGGCCGTGGGGGCGATGCAGGGATCAATCAATTGGCGTTCATTGTGGGCTGACTTATTCCACACGACCCTTCAAAAAACGCGCCAAGCCACGATCTGACATTGCCTAAAGTGCTCACACTCACATCTCAACTATCATACAAGAAACGTCTCTTTAAGACAGCACAGCGAGGAGTCAAAGTTTGATTATAAAAGTCTGTTATATCAAACTTGGTTGGAAATTCATGGCCGGTCCGCCATATTCATCAGTTGGATGCGTAAACTGCCGAAGACGCAAAATAAAAGTAATTTCGCCCCTCGTGTATTTGAGCACGGCAAATGCTTACTACTAGTTCTTAGTGTGATGCCCTAAGACCAGAATGCACAAACTGTGTCAAGAAGGGGATATTCTGCTTGGGATACGACACAAACAAGAATTTTCTCCATCATAATTTGCGCCCCGAGATAACACGCCATGGCCCGGCGAAACGACCAGTTCGCCAGCTCATTTGGCAGCTAAAACCTTTGTCGCTGCCATCAACTTTCAACATGTGTGCTGAGGTCCGTAATCAGCTCTTTGGGACATTTATGAACAATTTCTTTGCTCCAAACAAGAACATAAATGGCAGAGACGACAGTCTCTATCTCCTCATGGCCCATTTCCAAACTGTTGCTGGTGAATCTGAAGTATTCGATAGATCTGCCATGGCATTGGTGTGTTCATACTTGGCAAATAACTCGAATGATAGATATTTGGAGCACCAAGGGCTGGATATCTATAATAGCGCGCTGAATGCGATGATTCGTGGCCTACAATACAACTCCGGAGTAGGAATTGATATGTTTTACGCAAGCATTCTACTCCATACACGCGAGGTAAGGTTTCTGACAAGTAGCACGCGGTCTCTCAACACTTAGGTACTAATGAGCAACGATAGACTCTTTATAGTAGCGACCACGCGCTTCAATGTTTATTTGCCCACGTAAAAGGCGGCTCGGCTCTTTTGAAGCAACACAATTTTACCGGGCTTAATAGCTTTGCGTCTTCTATACTCAAAAGGCACAAATGGACCATAGTAAGTAGATGAAGATTTCAAACTAAAAGCGAGCTCTAACATCGTGTTGGCATACTGCATTCTCAATACAAACTACGAATCAGAAGAAGACCTGGAGTGTCTAAATATAGACAGGACTGCAAGTCCCCTTGATGAGATCTTCGGATTTATCGCGGATTTTGCGTCTCTTCAGAGCGAATCGAGGGTGGCTTTTAGTCTACTTGGTTCTGAAAAAGAGTTCGCTCTCCAGGCGTTGTTGCAGCGCTGTTATAAGCTTGAGAAACTCCAAGATGCCTGGTACTCTCGTAACAACCAGGCTTTCTCCCCGAGTGTAAATCGCTCAGGTCTAGAGGATAATCCAGTAATGTTTATGAACTTAGCTTGCGACCCCCATGAATTCGATAACCTCAGTATGGCCAAAACGTACTGCCTATTTTGGATAGCATCCATTGTGGTAAAACGGGCCCTTTACCAAGTTCAGAAGCAGTTGACGGGGACCTCTGATGCTACAAATGTTTTATCCTCTGCTCGAGAAATTTGCCAGACAGTGGCGTTCTGCATGAAGCCCAATACACAAATGTCAGTCGGGCACCTAGCATTATTCGCAATATCGCAGGCATCCAAAGGCTACATTGACTGCGGACATGTTGAAATGTTCAACTGGTGTCAATTTGTTTACTCAATTCTTCAGTCTCGGGGGATTGGTCTGGCTGGGCGCGTGAGCCAGGAACACCGAGCACTTTGGCACTCGAAAGAAAACCGAATAGAATTTTAATCACATTTGAATAGATGTCACTCTTGTCTCACATTATATCTCCATCTACCCTCTTCATGATCTAAATTCCCCACTCAAACATCAATTGTACGCACCACCTGGGCATCAAATTGTCCCCTGAATTCTGGTAGATTCGGTCGCGACTCTACTCAAACAGTATTGGTATTATCAACCTCAGAATCCGCTGATGAAAGTTTCACAAAGGCAGCAACAGCCGCTACAATGCAGCAACAGAAAAAAGTCAGCCCTGCCAAAGGACCATAGAATCTTGTCAGGGAGTTAAAAATCTCCCAAATATAGGCACTTGTAGGTTGGAACCGCGTAGTGCAAATTTCGAAAATAATTGAGAGACCAATGAGAATCAAAATCCCGAGAAATAGCCCGGCTGCGGTGTTCCTTATCGGATTTCTTGTGGGTGTGGGCTTTGCTGCCAGATAAATGACTAAAACCAACAAGACAAATTGGATTCCGCCAATGAGGGGTTTATTAGCTGTATCAGACATGGCTGGGTGGAAAGAAATGAATATGGTTGGCATGAAACTGCTTCGTTGTTTGGAAAACCCCTTGTCTGCGGACCCAGTTTCTTAAATAAAAGGGCCGTCAACGTGTCCGATTCATCTTTGCGCACAGAGATTCCGAAATGATGGAGCCTCATGGGGCGCTCGAGCGGGTCCTTTTGTGCAAATCCACCGGGATTAATCGGGCCATTCTATGACTCGATAAAGAAAATATGGTGCCGATTATGCAGGCATCCTATTGTGGGATCGGGGCTGAGCTATGTAGCTCAACCATTATGCCAGTCATAGAAATGGATTTACGATATCATGGAATTGCCCAGAATCACATGTATTTCCCTTGTACTGATCTAGATCCTTGTGGCCTCCGCAGTGTCAGTGCTAGCATATCTTGTGGTGTCCTCTACCCCTCAATTTCGCCCTCATTTATACCTACTACCTAGTAGGAACAACAGGAAGAAAACATGCCACCCTATAATTTGGATATTTACTAGTAGCTTACTCGTTTCCGCGGATCGCTCTGAGCCTCCAGGGCTCAACACAGGCGCCTTAATCACGATTGAGTTCTGATTCAATACATTAATCTATTTTCAACTATCAGGCGATGTATCCGAGTAGTTTTCAGTCTTCCTGAAGATCGAGATTCCAATTATGCCAGTGAGTGTACTATTGGCCATTTATTTGTGTTGATTCATCGTAACATGACCCATATGGCAGCTCTGCATGCTCTCATCTCTGAGGCCACCACGGGGTTTTCTTCCCTTCCCCACGCGCAGCATCACACCCAAATACATCAGTATCTTCGTTTATTTCTTCTTCTGTTGTTGTCGTAGCCTTTTCGCCCAATCATAGTTTCCTTCTATGCTCATAGCCCTAGTCTCCGACAATTCGCTTGTGCTGCGCTGAAACAATGGAGTCTAGAAAAGCCCACAAATTCGTTCGTCCACTTTTCTTCGACCGAAGCAACCACTAAATAATATTTACGCCCACATTTTGAGCCAGCAGCCCCACGCAAATCTCATCGGATGATTCGCCAGATCGACACAATATCGTTCATTTCCCGCTCGGTAGCTCAGAGGGTGGTATTGAAGAGTCCGGTGCCTCGTAAGGAAAAACCAGGGGATTATCGTGATAACTCTCTGGTTGAATTGTTGAGCTCATCATAATACCATCTCCACCACCGGGGGGTTTGTTCTCTAGGGCTTTCTTTTGCGTGTTTCTTCTGCCCCATAGGAATCCTGCGCCCAGCATGGCGCCTCCTAGTACAACCAACGGGATGCCAACACCAAGACCAATAGCCAGTTTGGCAGATGTATCCGATGATCCAGAATTCTTTCCAGTCCGGGTTGTTGAGGCTGTCGCCGTCACTGTGGTCGTAGCTACTCCTCCGATCGTGACAAGAGTGTCGTTAAGGTAGAATCCGCCATCGCCCTGACAGCACGACTGATCATTGCCGCAGCAGTATTTATTATTGGAACTGCAGGATGTTACTTGGTTTGTCCCGTTAGAATTCCATCCGTCCTATGGTAAGTTGGAATTTAGCATGCGAAAATTGCCAGATATGAAGATTTCAACAGCTGTAACGCACTGCAGTACTGCAAATAGACTTTGCCAAGCAATTCGGACTTCCCCAGTCCTTTTTGGTACAAAAGTCCATCCAATACCCCTCTCCAAAGCAAAGGCCATTAGAAAGGCAGGTATCAGGACTTGTGTCGTTGAGCCGACAGCACATTGACTCGACCTTATCAATGGCAATGCATGGCTTATATCTTTCGTCCATGACTTCGTATCCATCAGCAGTATAGCATTTCGCTGCGTTCGATGTGACGAGAAGAGCGAGAAAAGTACTTGATATGCATAGTAGATTGAGCCTCATGTTGAGTTTTGGATGGAGTCCTGGGGGTGAGATGAGACTATTTGGCATCACTTCGAAAATCGCTGAGATCAGGGGCTAAATACTACTGGACAGGGTTGGTTTCCGAGACGGGAGTTTTCAATGAATCACCGCCCCGTAAAATAGTGTTTATTTCGCTGCGGTGTGGATATTCTTAGGCTCAAGCTGAGCCCCTCGCTGGCTAATATAAACTTCATATTTATCAGCAAATCAAATCTCGTGCCGATATGGAGTGACTTCAATCTGTTATAGTCACCCTATATTATGTTCACTTACCTCCCGTGTTGGATTGGGCCCAGTCATATGGCGCTAGTGTGGCTTTCTCTGAACCATTCCGTTTGAGACTTTTACGGTTGGAAGTTGCTTTAGTTAGTGCTTCAAGTTCAATACTTCTGTCTTTACTAGGTAGAATCCGAGCAATTCCCCTTCGCGCTTTTATCAGATGTGACGGTGAACGAATCCTGTGAAATGAATTTGTATAGTATGTTGATGGTAATAGAGTATTTGAACTCGATTCGCCTGGCGTTCGTTAAGACAGTACACATTTAACTCCTGTCCATGCGGATAGCTAATGTCAGATTATAAGTGGAGTAAATGTGACATGCGTTTCGCACAGCTAGCTGCTTAAGGACTAGTGTGGCGCTATTGCATATTCGGAACCAGTGGGGCCTACTGTGGACTTGTACAGAGTACATTGAACAACAAAAAGGTCCAACGAGAAGTTCAAATTGGTGAACATGTGGATTCGCGAGGAACTTGGTTGCCAACTTTCGAATGCAAGGGGCTCAATGAGATGGAATGTTGCAGTGATGTTTTTGGCCCATTTTCATAGTGAATAGAGCCTCATGTCATATCGCTCCACTGAAATACGTAGAAAACACATAGAGCACTTAAGAATCCATAATTTTGAATGTAACAGTATATTTGGCAACAAAGAACACACTCGTGGACTTGAGGATGGGAAATAGTGCCGTCTTTCTAGATGTCGGCTATCAAGAGTGTGCGCGGATTCTGATTGGTCCAGTACCTTCCTGGTGCCTCAGGCATGACACCGCACGTGCAATCCTTATTCTGCTACTGCCGATATGGAAATGCAGTTTGATGTCTGGTTATGAGTTTACGGTAAAAGCATGTTTATTATTCCTAATATCTGGATGTAAATCATTTCTTGAGCGTCAGCTTCCACGTTGTATATAATAATTATTTGGTAACCGGAGCCGAATAATATGGTAGAGGTCGATAATCAATACGCCGGATAGAGCAACTTGAATACCTATGAGAGATAGGGAGACAGACGCTTGCCAATGATGAATAGTCGCAAAAACTTCCAAATTGAGTATCGATTTGTGAAGAGTATCGGGGAACCAAAGAGAACATGCAACATGGCACCGTAAGTGGAGCATACTAGTTCCATCACTCCATTTGCTCCGCTCGATGAACGCCCTCAACAGCTGCATGATTTCGACCTCCAATAGGTGATCCACACTCGGGGCACCTAGCCTGTTCCATCGGCATACCGCATTCTCCGATAGCAAACTACAAAAAGCATTAGCTTATTATGCTCGTCGACTGTAGTATTCGATGATACAAATGTGAAATACTCACCGGATGTCCGTTGACGCAGTTATACCAGTGCCCAGCGTGAGTCGCGATTCCTCGTCGCCCACTAACCATGGCTGTCTTAATCGAGTTTAGTTCTTCTGGAGTGACTGTTTCGTACCGGGTCTCAAAGAGACGGGCCATCTCCTCGACGCTCTCTTGGAGCTCAGGGTTGTTCAGTTCGCCGCATAGCTTCAATGCAGCGGCGAGAAGATCGCGGGTTGTTTTATAGCGATCTTCGAGCTTTTCTAAGCCGGGGCGTTTCAGAATGGGACTGCTTGTACTTGCTGGGTGAGAGCGGTGATACCAGGCGTCTAGCTGGGCGATCTTGGCGAATGAGATGGTCGCCGTGACGACGATACGGGAGAAATTTCCTTCACTAGCTTGAGCTATTAAGTCTCGGCAATCGCGAAGAGCTCGAATCAAAACCGACGCTGGGCTGTGAAGGCCTTTCAATTGCAGTGAGGCAGACTTTTCGTTTATATCTATCACTTTGAAGGAATTCCTCAACATGACTTCCGTAGACTTAATACAAACCAACTGTGCGCCGAGAGTGATTAGGTTGTCGGATTCTCGTGTTATCTTCATCGATTCCATTTGGGCTGAGATGGATGCCACTTCGTCTCTGGGTGACTTCCCGTAAATTGCAATTGCATCCATGAGCCGTTTCATAGGCTGGTTTTCGACTTCCGTGGCTTTACTGAGAGCTAAAGCGTCCGCCACAAGCCGTTTACAGGCTTTCAATCGCCTGTCCAGCCGTGAAGCCTGTAGCTCATTGTCTCTTGCCGCCACCAACGCTTGAGTAGAGTTAGTGTCGTCTTCAATGTCATTTAAACGCGACTCAAGAGATTCAATGTCTGTGCGACCCTTGGTGAGGAACCTTTTACAGGTCTCATCCATAACGGCACGATTGATAACGCGATTGTAGCGTTTCGTCACAAACTGGCGAATAGGTTGCTTGCAGTCTGGACAAGATGGCACGGCACCGGCAAGAGAAGTGCTGACATCTCGGAGGCCGTTGAATTTGCCATTCTTGTCTCTCGTGTATACCTCATCCAGGCCAACGGTTCCATCAACCGACTCAGCGGTGAAGAAATGGCCGCATCCAAGTACGATAATAGGAGTCTCATCCAGGTTGATTTCAGAATAATCTTTCATCTCAAGGAAATCAACACGAGCATCCCCCTTGTCACCACATTCTTGACACAAATTCTTTGGACAGTCTTCTCCGCAGATGCTTGGGCATTGGTGGCCGCACTTGAGAATCTTGGTACATCGCTCATCACAAGGAAGTCGGTCGCACATTGCCGCGCATGGCATTGAACAGGATCCTTGGTGCTCGCAATACCAGGTGCATGTCTCAATGCATGGTGCACATGCCTTGCCGCAGGTCAAGTCGCACGCCGAGTGTGAACATTTCACCTATTTATACGGTTAGCACAGACAAGATAATGACCAGATAATGGAATGGAGAAGGGTTTACTTCGCATTTCTCCTCACAGTTACCACAGCTCTCCCCATTATGACATGTCTTGGAACACCTGTGATTGCAAACACCATAAGGGCGGTCGCATCTTTTCGTGCACTTCTGGTGGATAAATATTTTCCTTCCATCATGAACTTCACTTAGACAGTTTGAGCAGCAATCACCGCAGTCGTGACCACAACTGAGAATTTCGGTGCACGGCTCCGGGCAACGGAAGGTTGGGGATGTGACATCTTTGAAGCAGCTAACCAAAATTGTATGGCCACACCTAGCAACAGTCTTTTCGACCTGAACGTCACACTTGATGGTTTTCAAGTTTTGCATCTGGTGGCAAAATATAGTTTTCTTGATATGGCCACAGGGAAGCTGCACGTCTTGAATCTTCGCCAAGCAAGGGCCACAATTATCACCACACAACTTAGGACATTTGTGCTCACAAGTTGATCGGATACGTGGACAAGGTTTCCCACATGCAAAACCATCATGCATAACCGCCGAATGGCACGTCGCCTGGCATTGATGACCACATGGCTCAAGTCGACGGGTACACGGGAGACTGCATCCACCCTCAGGGCTCTTCTTCTCAAAGTCGCGGGGTTCCGAACAGAGAATAGGTGTCTCTGGGTGACGGGGACAGCAAAGCGTCAATTCCGTTCCGACTGCATTCGCATGGGCGAGCTGAGAGTGGACATCGGCCCACATTGGGACATTGAGATATGTTTCAGAATTTCCGATGAGATACATGCCGTGTTGAGCCCGACTGAGGAGCACATTGATTCGATTTTCGGTGCGTAGGAAGCCAACCTTGCGCTTTGAATTGCTGCGGACTAGGGATACAATGATCACTTTCGCCTCCTCGCCTTGGAAGTTGTCGACAGTGGCAAGGCGGAGTGTCTGAAGCAGCGTCTTCTTCTCGAGTGCCTTGCGAGCATTTGACTCACGATTCTCATCCTCAATATTGTCAATTCCATCCGCGGCCAATGTTTCCAAATCTCTCTCACTGAGACAAATTTCAAAATCGCTGCTTAAAGATGCCCTGAGCCTCCTAAGCTGTCCAGTATAAGGCGTCAAGAGGGCAATATCCGTGCTCTTGTACTCTCCCTGCCGAACTAGATGTCGAACCAGAGCAGTAGCCATATCCACCTCCCACTGGTTGCTATGGGACTTCACGCGGCTACCGTCATCTCTTGAATCTTCATCGTTTCGATGGTCCAGCCAAAAGAGGTTGTGCTGCATTCCAACGACTTTAGGTAGATTCAGCACACTTTCGTGATCCTCCAGCTTTGGATAGACGCGCCTAATTAATTGCGAGATCTCAGGTCTCATTCTTCGCTGGACATTGAGCTGTGCAATAGGAGCTGGCTTAAGGCCTGGTTCACCGATCGCGCGTCTCTCAAACTGGCTTCTGTCGAGCTGCCATGTCTTTCCTGTGGATGATTCGAGACTAAGCGAATGATTTTGAATCTGCGGTCGCAGCTGTCGATGATCCCCAATCTGGATGAAATGCTCAACACCGGGCATGAGGGCTGAGATGACGTGGGCTTCCATTACCTCAGCTGCTTCCTCGCATATAATGACTTTTGACCCTACTCGACGCAGCGTCTCGATATTGCGAGCGAGAGCTGTGGTCGTGATTCCTATTACATCTGCCTGAATCAAGGCTCGCCGGTTGACCTCTTCATGAACTGCATTTATGTCCTCGCGAAGACTTGAAGCGCGGTCAAGCGCTTCGAAAAGCGATGCGGCTTCATTTTCCTGCCACTGCTTGAACCATTTCATTGCAAGAATCCGGCGATCTGGTATCGAAAGACTGTGAATACTCTTGTTCGCAGCGTGTATGAGCTCTTTCAAGCGCAAATCGTCAACCTCACTCTCATTCTGCTTCTGGTCGTTCCGATCGCTCATCCATTTATTCCCAAGCCAGTTTAATAGTTTATCATCAGTGGCAGTTGTGAATCCGTCCATGTCCGGCTGCGCGAGTTGCTCATGTATTCTAGGCCATTTTCGGCGCAAGAAGTGCTGTATGGCGTCCCAAGAGAGGCTTTTTCGAGACTGATGTAGAGGTTTCATTGAATAGCCAGCGGTCTTCATGCACTCTTCGAGATTGCCGTAAGACTTGCCAAGGGTTTGCGACTCTACCCTCGTCTTTGCAATGTCTTTGCTCACCACTCTAAGGTTCTTTCCTTCAAGCTCAGTGGCCTGACTGCGGCCCCCAATCCGGATAATTTTCCGGATATCAACTTCGAGAAGGTGTTTTAAGAATTGGTCAAGGGCATGATTGGTATAGCAGCTGTATTCTTTGTTAGTGAAAAAAAGGAAAAGAATTAAGGGGTTTAGGGGGATGGAAATGAGTACTCACATCACAAGGATTGGGCCTATCTTCGCATTTTGCTTGATCTCAAGAAGTGCTTGAACAAGCTTCACACCTAAGTATGACTTTCCAGTGCCCGGTGGGCCTTGGATGAGAGCATACTCTCTTGTCAGAGCCGCAACTAGTCCCAAACACTGGCCGTAATCCAGACCGGTCTGTGTTTGTAGCTTTAAGAGGTCAACGGACTCAGGGGTAGTCGGGTCCAATGCAACTCTTTCGGCTCCAGCAATTGTGATTGAAGTTAAGGGGAATATAAATCCTTGCTTGCGAGCGTATATAGGTGGTGGTATACTGTGACCAGGTTCTTCAGGTTTGTCTTTACGACTTGGCAATATCCATTTCTTGAAAGCCAAATCGCCTTCTTGTTGGATTCGCTGAAGATTTTTCAGGATAGGAGCAAATGTGGCAGGAATCAAGCCGTGGAAGTCGACCAGAATACCGGTGAGTCTCTTGCTGTAAAGCTGACACAGGAGGGTCAGGTCTTGCTGTAGGCATGCCGCAAGTTTGACCGTAATACCAGGTTGAAAGTTATTAGAAACGAGACTACTCTTGTTCCGGTGCTCTCGATCCTTCGATGCATTCTTCACAGTGACCTCGAGGAAAATCAGTCTCTTGTCAGTCTCTTGGGATGCCAAGAGACACACTAGGCTTCCCTCCTCCAGCCTATTGGAGTCTTGCCACCATCTAGATTGCTCGGTGGTTGTCTTTTTGCGGACCTGTGGCGGAGGATTAAAGGAGACGGTCGCCTCGAGCTCATTTCTTTCATTGATAAACATTCGGGAGATCTGGGCTCCCAGATAGAGATGTGCCCCGCTATCCTTGCTCGAAAAATATGAAAGCCGGGCCAAGTCATCCTGCTGCAACAAATCTCGAAGGACATCTTTAGCCGAGCCGAAGACATCATGGCGCAAGAGCCGGAATGTTGAGTCAATATATCTTTGCAAAGGGTCTGGGAGAATGTGCGGCTGATGGAAGTTGGTAGAGGGTAGATACTCCGAACTGTCGCTGAGGATTTCGCCATGGGTTGGAAGGATTCTGATTTCGGAGATATCAGCAAGGTCATTGTCGTGTCTCCCACCAGGTGTTTGCATATCTAGCGGGAAGGACGAGACTGTGGATACTACACTTCGGGGAGTTTGCTCGTGCGCTCTGGGTACAACAAGACTGCGGTTTGCTCTGGTGATCAGGCTATGCATAACTTCAATTCTGCTTTTGATCCCGTCAATGTCTGCTTTCGAGCATGTTTCGGTAAGTTGAGAGCCCACTTCGAGAATAAGGTTGAGCAGTGCGGGGAGTTCATTGTGGAATCGAGCGCGTCGGACTCTTGATAAGAGTTGGTATAGGGTATTTGACAGTAGCTTCACCATGTCCAGAGTGACGATCGGTAAGTCTTCGTTGGTATGTTCACCTATATTCATCAGGCTCCGGCAGATACTTCTCAGATATCTGATTGCTCGATCTCCGTTGTTGCCACCAAAGAACGTGTACAGAGTGCCAACATAAGAATCGACCGAGAGACAGTTCAGGAGAGAAGGATGGGTAATGACTGTGAGGAATGGCTTGTCGTAATATAAACTCAGCCGTACTCCCTCTTGCCAGTGGTCTTCAGTATCCGAAGATGCCAGGATGAAGTCGTATCCTGAAAATTTGTCGTCCACCAGGTCTTTGACGAGGAGCTGATGATTCTCTCTGCTGTCGCATTCAAGGATTTCAAGAGCCCCGTTCCAGAACTGAAGGATATTTTCATTTTCCCTTCGATAATATCCAGATAATAAGATTCCATTCCTAAGAAGTCGCTTCCAGTCGAAGTATTGATTCCGAGCGTCTAGGTCCTGGGTAGTGGGAGGAGAGGCAACCGGGGCTGAATTGAAATCGAGAGCTTTCTTCGCGTCGTGCGAGAATTTGCATTTATCACCATAGTAGCATCTACCACGTTGAAAGTGCTGACATGGTGCTTTCGGCTGATTGCGCTTTCTAAAGGTGTTGGGCCCTTCTCGGTTGTGCGTATTGCCCCTAAATCGCCAATTTCCACGGGAATTCATCTTGAAAAGAAGGAGTTATGGAATCTATATCTCTCATGAGTCTTGATTCTTGAAGCAAGGTGAATAATTCTCTGGGAATTACAACACAAATATATGGAGCAATACTAATGTGCAGTGGGTGCGCCAAACGGAATTCTGCCTTGTTTGAATTGGTACCTATATCTGACGCGTTCTAGCGCTTGTAGAACAAGTCATATCTGCATGACCCCTCTTTTCACAGCCTGTTTACATGGGGGCGATTTCCAGTATTTGCCAATGAACCCTTAGCTTTGCTTTGTTGGTTTAGGTCACAGAGCGTTGGATGGCCGATGAAGGGTGCCAAATCAGAGGATGCATTCGTGGGCCAGGGTGGGAGAACAGAGCTCACGGGAGGCTTTGCATCATCGCTGCGTTAAAAGGTCCTATGTTGAATGCAGTTAAATTGGCCTTCTAAATAAGCTGATAATGAGCCTTTCAATGAAATGGTCTGTGTTTCAATATTCCTGGGTATCAAGACTCCGCTTTTACCTGACTTTTATTCAACAAATCCATTGTTTGGAAGGCTGGAAAGCTTTGTCATTGCATTTGATTCTTCCTTGCAATCAGCAACGGGTACATTTGGATACAACTTTGCCTGTCCAGGTGGTTCGCATGCTGCTAATCCCTGTTCATAAGTGATGCACAGCCGCGAGACTAGCTGGAACTGGCGAGAGTCTCCAAAGACTCAGCTACTAACCAATGTGCTTGTGACATGGATATGAGGAGCGCACTGGCTAGATAAGGAAGAACGAGCAGGGTTTACAAGCAAGAAAATATTATTTTCCCAGAGAAAAGTGAGGCACCTCGCAAGGTTGACTGCATGTACTTCCACCTACCAGTAGATCGATGCCCAATCGGGTATCGGGTAGGGCTGCACGGGAAGCTCTCATCCAATCATTCCTCGGGCCTGTTCATCCAACTTATCTTGCGGTTAGGCATCTATGATGATCCTTGGGACCGTGAGCGTGCCAGTGCATGTGGAAGCATCGCTTTGAGCCTCGCCATGAACGTAGCCACAGTGGAAGGGTTCGTTGAGCCTTCCAGGACATTCTATTCTAGACATCACCACCTCCTCAACACTTCCTCTCTATCCGCGTATATTTTCATGGCTCCATCTCGATATCAATCCCAAGGTGACTTTGAGTTTGTGTGGTTTCTTCAAGGGACTTGAATATGTTGGAACATATTACAGTAGGGCTAGTTTAACATTTCCTTCACTATGCTACTACTGGTGGTTGCACGCGAGTCTGTTGGTAGTATTCATGGGGACCAACTTGAACTTAATCATAGCCTAGTCACGGTAGTCTCGGGTATTCTCAGCACTTGAGGTTTACGTTGCCTGGCGCGTCACCGCACTCGCTTACTGGCAACCTTCAAATATTCGAAGTGCGACACTGGCATATGTATCTTCAAGTTTTCAACACACTGGCAAAGATATAAGTACACACTGATCACTGGCAGAAGTTCGGTTTTTACTCAAATTTGATGGCATGATAATATCACTTCATGTCAATTTAATTTGTCATTTTCCGGGCAAAAGCTAGATTGAATGTATCGCAAATCAATTGCAGTGGGTCAAATCTGTCAACGCCAAATACACAAGAACCAATATTACCTAGAAAGAGTTGACTGGCGATATTGGGTTCCCTGTTTTAAATACAGAAGTGACATTCTTTATGGCTTCTTGATATGCATTCCGCCACGCAACGTCGGTCCAGGACCCCATATGTGGCTGAATGATACATCGTGTGCTTCGACGAAAATATTCACTGCGTATTGTGTTAGCATATGGTATCTCATGACTCGTATCTACAGGGACCGGAACAGTACTTACTTCACCATTGGCTCGCCATCAAATACGTCTAATCCAGCTCTAGCGACTTTACCGCTTTCAAGTGCTTCAATAAAAGCTTTTTCGTCAATAACGGCTCCACGGGAGGTGTTAACAATGATGACTTCGTCCTTCATCATTGCGAACTCCTTCGTACCAATTAAGGCCATTGTCTCTGGGGTTAACGGACAATTGAGTGAGATGATGTCCGAGTTGCCGAGGAGCTCCTCAATGCTTGAACAGTACTCTGCGGGGATTTCCTTTTCTTTGTCTGCTGATAGGCGCTTTCTGTTATAGTATCGTACATTCATGCCAAATGCCCTTGATTTCAGTGCGACATGCTAGATTACATCTCAGTATACCTAAGGCTTCAAGGGGGCTTTGGACCTCATAGTTGACTTACTCTCCCAATCTTCCCCATTCCTATGATTCCAAGCGTCTTTCCATTAGGATCGAGAAGTGGCCCCTTCGTATCGCCTCTCCATCCTCCAATTCGAATTTCGTTTTCCAAACGGGACGTGTCCCTTAGCGCACCAAGCATGAGAAAAATAGCAATATCAGCTGTTGGCTCAGCCACTGCATCAATGGTATTTGTGACGAATATCTTGTTGTCGTTGAACCAGTGCAGGTCAAACTCGCTATAGCCGGCATTCACAGAGCCCACGACCTTGAGCTCAGGTACAAGTGGCCCCAACAGCTCCTCATCGAACCTCTCATAGGCACCATTTCCCATCAGAATCAACACACCATGAAAGGGTCCATGAGACTTTCGAGCCTCCGCGATGGCTTCGACTGTACCCTTTCGATCACTTGGTTGGATAATCTATCCTTGAGTTTAGCAAGGTATTTATCTTGAAAGAAATCATACGTTACAATGAGGCGTACATGGAGATCACAGGTATCACTAAAGCTTTGTAAAAAAGCGTCGCCTGCCCACGAAGGCGACCCAAGTGACAGGACCTTTGGCTTTCCCATTGTTTGCTAAGAAAATTACTATATGATGCACTGGTAGATCGAAAGTTGGGTTTCTTTTGGGATTCCCTCTTCGGATGCTGATGTTTTATTAGCTCAAGTCACAGACCAAAAATTTGCTCGATCCCATTCATATTTCATTTATCCGCCGATCGACGAGGCATGGTATCGGATGCGCCCGTGTTTGATTTGGGCATTGACTTCTCGGGGCCCACATTTGCAGGGAGAGCGGGGACTCGCCCGGATCTCGGAGATGGATTGCGCCAGGCCCATGCGGCATTCCTGGTCGGTCGCTATCGCGTCCTTTTGTTATCCAACATTCGGCTGGATCCGACTGCGGGGAAAAGCTCGCTGGATCCAAGTCGTTATGAGTCTTAGAAGAGGGAGGGTAGATGGATCTCTTATCAACGCGGTATCTTCTCTGAAGCAATTGATCACGCGCTTGGATTGAAAAGACGCCCCCAGAAGCCTTTATGCACGGCGCATTCTTGGTGATTTGAAGAGCTTTGGTCTTACAACTAAGTTCATAACCAAAATGTCTTCGACTGTTACTATGAACGAGACGGAAGCGTCAGCTCCAACGCCAGCAACGGTTCCCCGTCAAGTTCAATCGAAACCAATCGAGTTTCCAGACCTCATCAACAAAGTCCACAGCATCCCAAAGTTCACAGATCAAGAAGCCGAGCGCAAGTGGGCGAAGGGACATCTAGCTGGTGCTTTTCGCCTTTTCGCCAAGTTTGGTTACAATGATGGTGCTGGTGGCCATATCAGTCTCCGTGATCCGATTCAGCCCAACTGTTTTTGGATCAACCCCTATGCCGTGCACTTCAAACTCATCAAAGTAAGCGACCTAATTCTCGTCACAGAGGAGGGCGTTCCTCTCACGGAGACGAAGCACAAGGTCAATACCTCTGGATTCTTGATTCATGCTGCCCTTCACAAGGCCAGGCCGGACATCAATGCGGCAGCCCATTGTCATTCGCCTTATGGTCGGGCCTGGTCTGCATTCGGGCGACCTGTTGAGATGTTAAATCAAGATTGTTGCATGTTTTATGACGACCTCTCTGTCTATGAAGGCTTTGGTGGGGTAGTCCTTGCAAAGGAAGAGGGAGAGAACATTGCGAAAGCTTTGGGTGCCAAACACAAGAATGTGATTCTACAAAATCATGGGTAACCATTCAAACATCTAACGGGCGATTTGTATGACTCTCTTGACTAACACTTCTCTGTTCTTCACATCAGTATCTTGACTTGTGGTGCAACCGTTGATGAGGCCGCAGCTTTCTTCGTTGCTCTCGAGCAAGCATGTCAAGCTCAGCTTCTGGCCGAGGCAGCAGCAGCAAACGGCCTGCCAAAGAGGTTTGTAGGCGACGAGGAGGCCAAATTTACAAAAGAAGGGTCAGGCTCACCATCGGTTATGTTTATGCAATTCAAGCCAGAGTACGACCTGTTATTACACGAGACTGGTGGAGACTTCTTGAATTAAGCTAGATAGGTTTCAGCAGCATCGGGAAACGTCCGTCTATAAATCCGATTCATCATGTACGTGTAGTACTCAATGTGAATTGCTCTGTTTGGGGCAACATGCGTATGAACAATATACCTAATCACAACAAACTTAAGCGCATGGAATGTGGTAGATAAGAAAAGGAAACAAAAAATGACAGCAAAGTGGTAGAGAGAGGTGCGGAAAGGGATGGGAAAGCAGAATCAAGTGATCGAACATTTGATCATTGAAGGGAGCCTACTACATATTGAATGATCGAGATTTTCAAGTGATAGTTGGTTGCTACTAATAATTTAAGTATTCCTATAAAAAATGAGCACGAATAAATGCCAGCGTGATTGAAAATTAGAGCTTGCATAGAATCCCATTGGTACCTAGTACAGATAGGTGATGACGTGAAATCTCCTTCAAAGATGAGCATCCTGCTAATGCCATGGTGGTTCTAAGCTCCTGTTCCAGGATATCGACGGCTAACTTCACACCCTCCTCCCCATTATACTAATTTTGTTAGCATTTTGTCCAGATATGAGTTTTGAGAGAGTTTCCTTACAGCTAGGCCCCAGATTGGAATGCGTCCGACAAAGCAGCAGTCTGCACCTAGCGCCAATGCCCTAAAGATATCGGTGCCTCGTCGGATACCACCATCAATACCGATTTTTATCTTCCCCTTAGCTGCCGCCGCACATTCTGGAAGAACGTCAATAGTGGCTGCTGCCCCATCTAGCTGTCTGCCACCGTGGTTGGAAACAATCACTCCGTCTACTCCGTATTTGATAGCCAGGAGGACATCCTCGGCACAATATACTGCTCTTGTCAGTGTTATGTCGTATATATCAAAAACCTAAACTGGGAATGATACTCACTGCCCTTCAGCCAAATTTGAAGTTTGGTATTGGCTTGAACCCATGGAATGGCCGATGCCCACGAGTTACTAGCATCACGACCAGGATTATGGTGAGACCGCAGACCACCAAGATTAGGCAGGCACATTGTACTGGGCAGTTGCACTTCGTTTCTGAGTTCACTCAGGCGACGCCCAAGAACAGGTGCATCAACTGTCAAAATTAGAGCCTTATACCCAGACTCTATGAAGTCATTTCAGCAATCATACAATAAAAAAAAAGAAAAAAAAAAAACAATCTCTCACCTTCTGCCCGTTTGATCCAACCCATTGGCAGTGAGCGATCTTTTGTTATGCTCAATTGGAAAACATATGGGTTTGTATTTCCACCGCGCTCATTAATCACATCTTCTAAAGAAGTTGTTGAATACGTGGAAAGACCCATAGGTATGTTCTTAGCAGCCGCTGCTCGCGATGTTCCTTTCTCGGCGTCAGGATGGGCCAGTCCGTGCATAGCAGCGGGCGCAAATGCGAGAGGCAATGACACCTTTGCGTCGAAGATTGTGGTACTGGTGTCAACATTTGCGACATCCACAAGGATACGCTGCCGAATCTTGAACTTGTCATATGCTTTCTCATTGTCTTTGAGGCTGCAATCCAATCAGCGATCGCATACTTGAGGTGTTTTAGTATTCCGGACATACGTTAACATTTCCATCGCGCCATCATTATAGTATCCTACAATCTCAAACGTTCAGTATGGATTGATGTTTCGAGTTTGTGAGCTATTGATACTGTTAAGAGTTCATACCTCTCGCAATGGGATCCAACTTTGCTGTAGCTGCTTTCTTCAGCTCAGCGATGGTAAGTATAGTATCTTCACACTTTGCTGCTGCCATTGTGTCACCACTAATGAATTAAAATTGAAAATGAAAGATTAGAATTGGCAATTCAAGATAATGAGCGGAGACAAAAATTCAAATCGTGCAATTTGAGCCTGGCGGTGGGTGAGAGTATCTAAGCCACTCAAATATTTCTTCGACTGCGCGATCCTGTATTGTCCTATATGCCACTATAACTCCTCTGCAAAGCCTCGGGGCCAATCCGCAATTCAACATGAGAAGAAAAACCACTTGGTTGCACGCTTGTTTGCATAGTTCTGGCCAAGAATGGGGGTTCGAGTATCTGAAAGATGCACTCGGGTCGACCCGATCTAAGATGGCTGCTGGTAGGTCTTGGCAGTTTCGGATCAACCCGGTGATCTCCTATTGACCGAGTCGTCGATGAATATCTGGCCTAGGGCGACGTGTAGGCTTGCTTTCAGATCGGATGCACTAGGAACATTGACTTTATTGACGGTGATGTGGGATTTTGTTATCGTGATATGGCATTGTCTTCACCTCATGCTCCCTTTCCTAGCATGGCGGGATGGCCCGGTTGAGTGAAGTTCAAATGTTCTACATCATATAGTACTGGCCCCAGGATATTTCAAATCGCTCACTAAATCGATGTATGATTCCTTATTCCAGAATTTGACTGAGTAGATCGAAAGTTGTTTGCTTGTTTTACCATGCAGTCTACAGGCCGTCCAAAATCGCGGGATGTCCCCGTTGACTATGCCCGCCCCATGAAAGTCATTTGCATCGGTGCTGGAATGTCAGGCATTCTATGTGGAATTCGCTTTAGACAGCGGATTCCGAATTTGGATATCGTGATTTATGACAAGAATGAGGAGGTAGGAGGAGTTTGGCTTGAGAACCGGTACGTCGGGCTTGAAATTTGGCGTCTACGGAGATGGCATTGGATTACTGACAGCATGATAGATACCCTGGAGTCACTTGCGGTAAGGAAAATACTAATGAAGCGGAATTTTCGGTGTAGACAGACTGACCTGGAAACTCGGGCGAACTGGTAGATGTCCCTTCAGTGAGTTCTATTTTCTTCAATGTCTGTGAGATCCTTATTGACATCGGTGTTGGTTTCATTCCAGTATACATTTGAGAATAACCCATACTGGTCACATTTTTTCTCACCTGGACCAGAGATTGGACGCTACTTCAAAGGCGTTGCTGAGAAATATGACATGAAGTCTCTGGTTAAGTTCCGCCATGTGTTCAAGTCTGCCCGCTGGTTAGAGGACAGCGCAAAATGGGAGGTGATAATACTACGGATTAGTGACAACACGGTAGGTAGAGGTTGAAAGGTACTTGAGCTCATAATTTTCTAACCTGAGGTCAACAGGAGTTCAAAGACTACTGTGACGTTTTTGTCAAGGCAACAGGCAACTTGAACAAGTGGATGTGGCCCAAAATCCCCGGCTTGCAAAGCTTCAAGGGTGATTTGATACATAGCGCCAACTGGGATGAGAGCTTTGATCCAACAGGGAAACGGATTGCTGTCATTGGATACGGGGCCACGGCGGTACAACTTGTGCCAGCAATTCTCCCCAAAGTCAGATACATGGATCACTATGTCCGAGGCCAGGCATGGATCTCCCCGGCTGGGTATGTTGCAGCTGATCCAAGGAAAGCAACATCCGATATTCATAATTGTAAGACGGAATTAAAGCTTTTCAAAGAATCGATATACTAAACATGGAAGCAGTCCCTCACACAGTGGAAGAGCAAATGAAATTCGCCAATGACCCAAAGACGCAATTATATTATCGACACCAGGTCGAAAACTATGTGAACAAATTCCAGTTGGTTCACTGGGTAGGGTCAGATATGAACAAGACATTTTCCAAAGCCACTGAAGATTCCATGATACGGCGGTTAGCAAAGAAGCCCGAGATCTTTGAGTCGCTGAGGCCAGACTACCCTGTACTCTGCCGTCGAGTCTCCCCAGGGCCAAAGTATCTCGAAGCATTGACGGAAGATAATCTGAATTTCATTCCCAAAGGTGTAGCCCAAGTTGACGAAGCTGGCCTTACAGACGAGGAGGGTGTGCGCAGGGAAGTTGATGCTATCATCTGCGCCACAGGATTCGACACGTAGGCCTCTGATAAGTCCCTCCTTCAGTTCTGAGTACCTAACTTCGACAGATCATTGTCCCTTGAGGACACTCCGATTTACGGAAAAAACGGTGTGCCATTGGGCGAGTTATGGGAGGACGAGCCTGGCGCTTATATGTCCCTTTGCCCGCCGGGTATGCCCAACTGCTTCTTCTTCGTCGGCCCAAATGGCGCCCCGGGAGCCGGTTCCACGATTCAGATGAGCGAAGTGACATGCGAATATATGATTAAGTGTATTCTCAAATTGCAGCGTGAGAATTTGAAGTGGATGAAGGCAAAGTTTGTCATAGCTTTCTGATCGTTCAATGGCCCAAGTTACTGACAATTCGAATCAGAGACTATGCCGTTGCAGCGTTCATGAAGCAGGTCGATAGATATTTCGAGAAGACTACCTTTGCTTTCACCGTGAGTAATTTAGTCAAACTATCCGTGATGCGACCGCTGATTAAATTGCTACCAGTGTAACAATTGGGCAAAAAGGACGTCGAATGGCCGAATGATTGGCTATTGGCCTGGTTCTGCTGTTCATCAACGGGCAACATTAGCACACCCACGATTTGAGGATTTCGATTATGAGTCCCATGAGACAGATGAGACAGATAGCCTCGCATGGATGGGTAACGGAATGATCATGGCACAAGAGTTGAACACCTCCACGACGGGCTATTTGGACACTGTTGATAAACCTCCTGTTGCGGTTAGTTCGCAACCGGAGGAGAACGCGTGGAACGGACGAGAAACAGGAAATTGTGGAGACGGCAGTGTATGTACCTCTAACTGTTGTTAAAGACGTATCAGGACTTGATGTAGCTGCATGAGAACAGGAGGACCAAAGATCCACCGATAGTAGACAGCACAAATAGCATAGCTTATGCAGTGCATAACATTTTTTGTTTTTTCACGAGGGTTGCTTCATGCCTGACCGCCAAGGCAGAAAGGCGCGTGCCTTCTCTCCTTCCTTTTCTCTCCACACCCGATCAGTGCACACACATTTCTCCATGCTTTTTTGACTGCACTCACAAATCTGACTCTCTGTCGTCCGTGATGAAAAGTCAGCTAACTTTATAAAACTGATTATAATTTTTGAGGTAAGAGACAATAGAAACTATGAGGACTAACAGTCCTTGAAGCAATCACCGTCTTTTGATCTTCAGCATCTGGCTCGTTCTTCCCTAAGGATTTTCTTATAAGTTTCTGTAAAAGTGGATACACGTCGAGTTCATTTTTATGTTGAAATTTACAGTAGTATATACAGCATCCACGGCGCAGAATGTTGCGCCTTCGCCTGGTACATTCGCTCGGTGCTTACTATGTGTACGTCATTTTCGGATGACCCTAGTCTACCTATCAATTGGTTGTCTTTTACTCCGTAGAACTCATATTTCATTTGATTCACTAGAGCCTTGAACCTAAACAACCCCTGACGCACTAGCCCTTGCTATGTAAGAAACTATATGAAATTGAACTTACGTGAAGCAATATCATAGTAAAGACTTGGGCTCTCGAAGTATTTGAACCAATTACAATGAAAAATAGAAAAGTATCATACAATTTGATGCTGATATTACTGGACATGACAGCCCAGATACTAAACTCTAAATTTCACTCGCATCGGTCTGTTGAGCATATGTGGCGAGATTGATGATGCTGGTCCCTGCTCACTCGAGTGGCTTTTTTCCGACCACGATGACTCGAGTAAAATCATAAGCTGCTCCAGATTGCGTCTCACGCAGGACCTCTGGTAGAGTTTTCTTAATTGCTTCCGACCACCCCGGGTACTCCGTCTTGCGAGCCATATTTTCATGCACCAACAAGTTGCATTCGTGAAGAGGCATAACCATTTCGGGGGGCGGATCTCTGGCGTCGCGTTCGACGGCCTCAAACCCGTTTTCACGGAAAGTATTCGCGAGATTCGAGGCCCATGATGGACTCGTGCTATTGGGACTTGACGAAAGAAGTTTCATAAGGCTGGTGAGAGCTTCCACTTTATTATCAGGGGAGGCCTTCTTGATTCGGAAGGATGAAACATCCGTCTCTAACCACTGTAGGTAACCTCCTGGCTCTATATCGATATACCATTAATTAGAAAAAAGCTCAAAAAAAGTATGGTCCATGAAAATAAGCATTAAACCTACTGAGAACCTTCAGCAATCTGCCCATGACAGCGGGTATTTCCTCATTTTTAATGACAAAAACGAGCAAGGATATATGGATAACATCATATACCCCGATTAGATCCTCTGGGACATCAGAATGGATGTCCCATTGTCGGAAGGTCACGTTTTCAGGCAGCCATTGCTTTGGAGGGGTACTGTCAGTTGATACATCCAAACCATCAAGGCGCACATTGGAGGGAAGTTGGTGAGCAAGATCCGTAAGCCAAACACTTGAAAAATTCAATATCCGAAATATTAGCATTCACCCTCTATCATGTGAAACATTGGTTGGTTCGCTATGGGTAAGTCTTACCCAGTCCCTGTTCCAACGTCGGCAACTCTAAGCTTGGGGTCGCCTGTAGGAATCGAAGGGTGTAGTAGGTAGCCAAACGCCTCTCGCAAGAGATAATGATGGAGGTTCAGACTGAAGGTTCAATAAGGTCAGCTAAGTTGTCTCTTGATAAACAAGCTGAAGATATAGAAATCTACCGGTTGCTCTCGAGATAGTCCTGAGGAAGGACGTAATTTTCTGGCATCTTGGGTCTGAAAGGAGAAAGTAACGAGAGTCGTGAAGTGAAGATATGCAGTACTAGTAGCTGATGATCTCAAAATATTATATTCGAATGCGATAAACTACAATTCAAATTCATGTGAAATGGAAATTGGAAATCTTGAAAATATTGAGATCAATGACGCGTGTTTGAACTTGAATAGAAGGTCGAAAAGCGTCGGGTATTCGAGTATTTATCTACTACTGGTATCAACCAATCTTTTTATACTGGGTCCGTTCAACGGAAGTGTAGAGCCAATTCTACAGAGCATAGTATGCAACGACCTACCACATCATCTCCATTTCGAGACCCACTTGTGGGCTTCTAATATTTGACAAGGTCTGGAGTGGATCATCTATATCATCTTGGATTCAAAGAAAATGGAAAGTTATCCAGGGGGCAAGGGGGTACGTACCATTTGGCAACAAACAAAAAGCATAATCAGACAAAGAAAAGAAAAAATCACTCATACTAGCGAAGTAACATTTACGCCCCTGTCTCGTATGTATAATTGAACCGCTGCTCATTTTTCCCATTCGAAAATAGACCCCAACACGCGACAATAACCCCTCATCAAGCGACCAATGAGGCCTGCTGCAGCACCGCGCCTACAAACATGCATGGAATACACCCAACCCACCATATTTCGAGATCCAGATGGCTCCACTTAGGTGCAGGTTTCCCAGGTGGGTATAGAACTGCGACAAGCAGGTTTGTGCAAAGAGACGTGTATTTAAGCGATCTTACTTAAACCAACTTCAATACACGGCATATGTGCAGGGATCTTTGGGGGCTTAAATACTTGTACATGAAAGTTGGCTAAGCACTGGCATTTAATGTGGCGTGGCCCACTACGGGTGTCCGAGCGGGGTATGGGCGCCTCGCCCATACCCCTGCAACTGTATCCTGGCCCGGTCGGAGAACCTTGGAAGTGCTGTGCTCTGTACGGCGAAAATTGTTTTTATTTTGATTAATCTAAGTGTGTATGACTAATTCGGGAGGAGGTGTCGCTGCCCACCAGGGCGCCGCATCAGGGGATCGAACCCATACCGACCGCTCCCCCTTAAATAATAGTTATCGGGTATACCGGCGCCAGGCCCCGGTTAAGGGGAGATAGGTCCCGTGCTAGTTACTCTTCTTAAAACTTGATCTATGGTATAGAGTTAGTAAATTTTAGATTATATATAAGTATCTTAGCTAGGATTATAGATTCTAGGAATTAGCTTAGGATTAATAAGTAACTTAATCTAGAGAAGATTCTTCCTCTAGATTAATAGAAATTATTTTGAATTAAATATTTTATTATAGTAGTATTACTATCTTTACTATTACCCTAAAAGATTAGTAAACTATAATATATACCTCCCTTCTAAGTACTAGACTAGACGGTAATATTAATAGAGATCTTAGGATCTATCTCTTTAGTATTTATTCCTTGTACTCTCTATAAGACCTTAGTAATATCTTAGTTTCGGGGTCTCTTAGGATTAAAGGAAGAGAAGTACGCTATAATATCAGACCTGCTATAGTCCAGAACGCGTAGAAACACATAAAAAAGAAAGAAAACCATAACAGATAACAGCAAGCAGCATAATTGAGGAATGGAAGTGAGATCTGGTGTAAGATCTGACTATAACCGCCGTGCCTATCTCTGATTAGTCCAATCGGGGACAGGCAGCCACACTACACCATACAGCCCTCCTCAAGTACGCGAACCAACTAACTAACTACATACATAAGAATCAAGAGGCACCATATATAATGGGTATCACAGCCCAAAGCGCTTGGAAAGGGCACGTGGGGTCGTTCATGTACATGTGGCGCATCAAGGATTCAAAGTCCTCCTCTGTGAGATCAGGATCATTACTAAAGGGCCATCAGATTTCTTGCATTCAATTATCTTTTTTCCCACATCAGCCTCAAGCACGTTTTTCAAACTGTGAAAATTGACATAGACTCATAAATGTATGAGTTGAGCGACCGGCCCTCATTGACGATGGCGGTGCTTCCTAACCCGTCAAAATGAATTGGAGGCATTACAAGACACAATCTTTGAAACCTCAGTGAAGTAATTCACCGTTGTAAGTGACATTTGGAGCTGTTACTTGGCTAAATGAGACGGAAATGCTTCGTTCTGCAAATGCTCAATCATGCCTAGGGCTTCAGAGCGCGCAACGAGAACTTTGACCAGGCAGAACGAAGCATTTCCGTGTCTTGTTCAAGTTAATCAAATTCAATTCTTTTAGCCAAGTAACAGTCCCAGAGGTCACTTGAAATGGTGAAGTATTTCAACGAGGGATCAAATACTGTACCCTGTAATGTCTAATGCCTCCATTTCATTTTGATGGGTTAGGAAGAACCGCCATCGTCAATGAGGGCCGGTCGCTCAACTCATACATTTATGAGCCTATATCAATTTCCACTGATTGAAAAACGTGCTTGAAGCTGACGTCGGGGAAAAGATAATCGAAGACGCTTACTCTAATAGACTAGACGTTTTATTGACTTAAACAGTCTATTGTTGACACTTTTCGCTTACTAGATTGATCAACAGTTGTATTTGTAATTTAAGGCGCTCGGCAAGTAATAAATTACTTCTTATTGGTGACCTCACGCAGTCAAGATGAAGAAGGAGAGAGATAATGATTTGGCCGAAACGGGTGAGATAGGGCTTGTCCGCGCTCCCTTCACTGGAAGGCAACGTGTCTGTATTGTAGTAGCTTCTATATGCAGAGGGAAGGTGGGAGGGGCAAAAGAGAGTCTCTACTACGTGAGGGATGACAAGCTAGCTACAGAGGGAAGAATCTGACCTCCATGAGGCGGCTGTGAGAGGGGTAAGAAGGCCCTCAGTATTGTCGGTGACTCGGTGTAGATATCACGTGCGGCAACCCAAGTGGCCGGGAACTACGCAAAAATGAAATGGCAAGGGAAATTCCATCTCCTATCGGACCATGCACAATCCGCACCAAGTCGATCTCAAGGAGAAAGCATTCTGCGAACCCTACGAAAGGAAAGAAGACGGCTCTTTCGGCAGCTCAAGCACACCCCTGTGCAGGTGGGGATTTCGGGAAGAGAATGTAGAGATCTCAGGTCTCAGGCTCTCAGAGTGATGGCCCTCAGCATTTCACTCCAGTCGTTGAGCAGCATTTCTAGCGTTTCTTGCTCCGTGAACGCACTTCCGCCTTCTTCCTAAGCCATATCCTTCTGATTCACCTGCTATACATAAGAGGGAAAATTGGCTTCAGGTCACCGTGAAGAGCTTTGCAATGTGAACGAACTATTTTCAACAAGAAAATATCATCTATCGAGTGCTAGTAGATATGCCCTGTGAAATTTAGTTCTGTTCTAGAGGCAGGTCAGTTAATCAATTACAACTTCGATACTTGCGAATTTGGTACAGTGACCAGACCATCGCTTTGATACGGCCCCAAAAGGCAGATAGCGGTAATCCAAGTCTCAAAATTACCTTTCCCTGCACTGCCTTATCGACAGTGAACTGTCTCGCTCGGATACACCTCGGAAATCCTCCGTGAGATTACGCTTGACAGTTGGGTTTTAAGATGCTGACCGTGCTGCAATCAAAAACCCGGGCGTTATCATGGATAGTTCACGCAAATCACAAGGCTCAGACTCAACGAGGCTAGTACATTGATCCGCATCTTGGCGATAGCCAAAGCGTGCGGGGAAGTTGAAAGCGAGCTAAACCAAGCGTAATCGTTTATGCGGCACGCCCAGCTCAGATAAGGAGCCTAGAAACCGACAATCTAGGTTTCCTTACTCCACATCATGTCCATTACACATAGAGCAGTTGAATCTGCTTCTTGATCCACAGGCTTCGGCCAGACTGAAATACTAACGCACAATGTCCACACCTCTGCCCCGGCCCCGGGGTCACGCGAAGCGAGCCCGAGTTGCTTGCCTTGCTTGCCAGCAAAAGAAACAGAAAGTAAGCCATGCATTCGCTTTTACTTGAAATCCCGGCCTTTTTGACATTTTTCCGCAGTGCGATGGCAGGGCTCCTTCCTGTGGGAACTGTGTGAAGGGATCACGAAGTAAGCCATGCCAGACTCTCAGACCAGAAGTATATATACGTGTCCATATCTGACAGACTATCCCCATAGCCTGCATTATTGAAGACCCATCCACCAAGAGACAATACCCCCGCGGGTATGTAGAAGCGTTGGAACAGCGGGTCGCGCGATTAGAAAGTTCCGTCGAGTCACCCGCAGCAAGGGAGAGGGACCATGAACCAATCATTAGCGCTCAGGATCTGCCTGAGATCAACCGTGATATGGCGGCAATGAATCCTGAGCAGATTTCCGCTCGCACTGAGTGCGTGTTTTGCATCTGCGATTCTCGGTTTTCTGCATCATTCGGCTAACAGCACAAAGATACAATGACACGGTACACATGGATCACGAAGCCGCAAAAGAAGCTGAAGATGGACCATCGCCATTGGAATTGCTCTGTCTACGAGCTGCTGGAGGCGAGCCTCATTACTTTGGGTCTTCTTCGGCATATTCATTTACCAAGCTCTTCTCCGCCCAGCTGAGAGGTGTCCAGTTTCGTATGCCAGGCCTCGCCATGGGCGGTGTCTCTCATCCGTATGCGTTGAACCGCCCGCGCCCAGTTCCCGCACCTCTGCCTGATAGATCTTCGACTAGAATACTAACAAACGCCTACTTTGAAAATGTCCACCCTCCTTATCCATTCCTTCACTGGCCGACTTTTCTCGAGTATGAGGACGATGTGATGACCGCCTGTGAGAGCGGCCTTGCGCCGGATCCTGTTCGCTCGTATTTTGTCTATATGGTCGCAGCCGTGGGTGCTCTGACTGGCCCTTTTGCCGGAGCTAGCTTACCTGAGAGTCTCTACGCCGCCGGAGAAGAACTATTCGAGCATGTTCTTCAACTAAATAGTCTAGAGACTATCCAAGCGTTGTTGTGCTGCGCCATGTATTCATTAAAATCTCCCATCGGCGTATCTATCTGGTCTCTGTCCGGTATCGCCGTTAGGCAATGTGTTGAACTAGGCCTGCACAGGGACATCCCATGGATGAAAATGGAGTCAAATCCACTCAAAACACAACTCCGACGTCGAGTATTCTGGTGTGCATACAACCTCGACAGGGCATGCGCAGTGACGTTAGGGCGACCGGTTGGCATTATGGACTCTGATATCGACGTTGATCTGTTTCTCGACATAGATGACGAAAACATTACCTCAACGGGTCTTCTGTGTCAACCTCGATCCTCGAGTACAGAGCCACCTACTGTTGTTTCAACCGCCATTCATACCATAAAGCTTCGGAAAATCTGGGCTCGCATGCAGAACCATATATATCCTCAAACTCACGGCTCGCCATCTCATGGACTTGATATGCTAACAGGCTGTTTCAAAGATGAGCTTCGACGGTGGATGGAAGCGGCCCCAGAGCAATTACAGCAGGGCCGTGCCACAAAGAATGCCTTTGCAAGCACTGAATGGTACAGCTTAATGTATCACCATTCAATCTTGCTTCTTCACCGAAGTCGATTAGTTGTCAGCCAACAAGGCTCTAACCCGGCCTCGCCAGTCAATGTATGCGATGACTTTTCAGTATTCTTAGATTGCGCTTCATCCTCTCAGGCAATCATTGAGCTCTATCGGGCCCTGTATGTCAGCCAACGATTGAATGACACTTGGGGTGCGCTACACGTTCTTTTTCTTGCTGGTATCACCTACATCCACTGTCTTTGGAATAGCTCCGAGACACGCAACGCTATACGACGAGATAAGGTATCCTCTACCTGCACATCCTGTGTGATGGTTCTGGCCGTAATGGCCGAACGCTGGGCGGCGGTCGCACCTTATAGAGACATATTTGAGATGCTTTCGAACTCAGTGCAATCGATGTTTGTGGACATGGATAAAGGGTTGAACGAATCACCTAGAGGCGCACCAGTCCTATCATCATTGCAGGCTGATCAGGTTTCGAATTATTTCATGAGCTTAGCAGAGGTTGGGATGTGCTATTCTAGCGAGCAGCTTCTTATGGATATGATATAAAGACGTCATTAAATCTAGTACGTTTTTATTTGTGCACATTTTTTTATTTGCATTATCTTTCTCAACAACCACTTAGACAAAGCCCGTGCACTCCATCTCAATATCTGTTCCCCGAGCTAGTGCCTTCACACAAACGCAAGCCCTTGCCGGCCTCGGCTCCGCAAAAAGCTTCATATATGCCTCATTCATGAGAAGAACGTCGTCCATACTGGTGACGTATATGATGAGTTTGAGAATCTTATGGGATCCCGAACCTGCAGCTTCCAAAACTTTACTTAAGTTTTGCAGGGCTTGTGTCTAGGGTCATCAGTAAAGTTCAAAGGCTGCTAGCTCATGATGGAAGCTTACCGTACGATCAGCGATGGTTCCTTCTACCATTCTATTAGTCTCTGGATTTATTCCAATCGACCCTGAGCAGAAGACAAGGCCGTTATGGACTACAGCCTGAGAGAGCGCTGGGTAGGGCCCGGGGGCCTCCCTGGTCACCACTGCTTTACGCTCGGAAATAACCATTAAAGGCTAAGTAGCTCTCAATGATGATGTCGAGAGGCTAAAACCTTTGGTTGCCGTATCTATTGATGCAATTTATCCTCTTATACTTCGGATGGTGTGTCGGAACTGCACCCGGGGCACGATCGGCTCGACCCGGGCTTCGCGTATATGTCGGGATTACAGTGGGGTATGGGGGCCATCCCCTGATGCATAGTGTGGGATCCCAAGTCGGTTCTGAATGTTTCAATGCATTACCCATCAATCCTGAATTCACTCACAAGCGCATTGACACAGGATGGCCGCTATATCCCGTCTTAGCCCAACCCAGAACATGGTCGTAGGAACGGCGACCCATTTGAGCTTTATCATCGTAATATCTTAAAACTATACTGTTCGATAAATCGGACTAGAAAAAAAGGGCATTTTGAGACTTGCCAACCACACCTCGCTCTTATTCCCTAGGATCTTCAAAATGGCTACCTCGCATTCAAACAAATCCGCCTGCGCATTGAAGCTGGCTGAGGCAATCCAAAATTTCCAAGGTCGCAACCCCAAGTCATTGGAATACCATAAGTCTGCTGTGAGTAGTATGCCGGGTGGTAACACCAGGACCTTGTTACATACAGCGCCCTTCCCGATTGCGATGGTTCGCGGCGAGGGAACTAAGCTTTATGACTTGGATGGACATGAATACTTTGATTTCGTGGGAGAACTGACAGCCGGCCTCTATGGACACTCCAACGAAAAAATTATACGATCCATGGCAAGCGTACTATCTGACATTGGACTGAGTCTTGGAGCAACCAACATCTACGAGAAGAAGTACGCAAATCTTCTTTGCTCGCGGTTTCATTTAGACTCCTTACGATTTTCCAACTCTGGCACAGAAGCCAATCTGCATGCCGTTGCAGCTGCTAGGCAATTCACTGGAAAGAGAAAGATTGTCGTTTTTAGAGGTGGCTATCATGGCAGCGTTCTGTCTTTTGGGATTGGAATTGCACCCAATAACGTGGATCGACAGGATTGGATCCTATCACAGTATAACGATTCAGATGCATTGAAAAAGGTTTTTGAAACGCATAATGATATCGCCGCCGTCTTAGTGGAGGGCATGCAAGGCTCAGCTGGCGCGATTCCTGGATCTAAGGAGTTCTTGGATACTATTCGCAGCATAACGCGTAAGGTGAGTAGATCGTTTCCTTTCATTGCATTCAGTTATGATAGACTCGGAACGCTAAAATATTCCAGACCAACGCAATTTTCATCCTTGACGAAGTAATGACTTCGCGGCTTAGTCCAGGAGGCCTCGCTGCCAAGCTAGATTTACAGCCCGACTTGAAGACGCTTGGAAAGTACCTTGGTAGCGGCATGCCCTTTGGAGCCTTTGGTGGTCGACGAGATATCATGGCTGTGTACGACCCGCGACAACAAGGGTCCTTATCTCACTCTGGTACCTTCCAGAATAACACTCTCATGCTTAATGCCGGTTATACAGGCTTGGCTGAAGTCTTCACTCCAGACGTTGCCGTTATCCTCAACAAAAGCGGCGACGAACTAAGACTGCATCTTCAGCAGGCCTTCAAGGGTACTAAGTTCACGGTGACCGGTGTAGGCTCGCTCATGTGTATTCATTGCACTGTGACGGGTTTAACCTCGGCGCAGATCCAGAACAAAGATGACTATGCACCGGATGAGGACGTCGACCTTAAAAAGCTTTTCTGGCTTGAGATGATGGAAGCTGGATTCTGGCTCCATCAGCGCGGAAGTATCGCTTTGAACCTCGCTATGGATGTGGCGACAATGGACGCTTTCGTTGAGGCTGCCAGGGCATTTTGTTCTAGACATCGTGACCTCGTCACTATCCTGGCTAAGTAAATTTTACACAAGCAGGTCTACTCAAACGTATGTTCAAATCTGCGGACTATTCAAAGCTCAGCTCTTTGATCATCACTGCAATTTCATATGCGTTCTGGTTCCATTTTGTATCTAATTATGTTGATCAAGCCTAAGATGACTTTGAGTTTGTGTGGTTTTTTCAAGCAAGTTGAATATGTTGAAGCATACTATTATAGTAAAAACGGTTTAATAGTTCCTTTACTATCTCACTCCTGCTGCTTTCAATATTCTTGTCGAACTGTCATCCATGCGTAGTCCCCTCCAGATGTCTCGGTAGTCTCGGGTTTGTTGCCGGGTGGGTCAAGCGCCCGCACTCGCTATCCTTTCAATGATCGGGTCGATCCGAATGGGCCTCACGAGTACAGCTTGAGCGACTTTAGGTGATACAGTTGACGTATAAACAGTTTTGAAACAAATACTTATCAAGTCGTATCTATCGCATTCTTAACATGGCAATTAGCTTCGTTTCAGTGATTCCGATATCACCAAAAGCGTCCAATAGATGACGACGCCTTTGTCATCCAGCACCATCCTATCAACCCTTTCCTAAACATGCCGCGACCATCCTCATGATGATGCCTCACACGAAACTCTCCCGTGCTCGGGCCATAGTTATCTATTGCCCAGAATCTGGGGGTTGATAACGGTAGGTCGGATCCAACCGATTCCCTGATAGCATGCGAGATAAAACTCAGAGCAGACTATACGCCACACGTCTCTCTGCAACAGATGTACAGATATCTACTTCATATAGATATTTGTTTCCGTCAAACCTGATGTCTAGACTTCGACATTTGAAGTACGGAGACTCCAAGTTCATCATTCAGAAAAGGTGACCTCGAATACGTGTTCTCCCAGCTATTGACACCGACATTTGAGAATGTCGGCACCAGCTTCTCACGGCACTCTTGGAGCAAAAGATGCCAAATACGATACATCCAACCCAGATGTCGAGCGAGTTGACACTGAGACTCCCAGCGAGCAGATCGGACAGGTAGTGACTGAAGGCGATGCGACCGGCGTTGGTGTATTTGGGGCTGCTGCCGCTGCTGGAGGGGAACAATTCCGTGTTCTTGGCAAATGGAAGGCAGCCATTGTCCTCATCCATACAGAAGTCGGAATCGGAATCCTCTCGTTGCCTTCAGTCTTTCAAAAGATTGGACTTATCCCAGGCCTTCTGGCTATTCTGGGCGTCGGTGGTCTGTCGACTTATACCGCGTATCTTATGCTGCAATACTGGCGCCGATACCCTCACATAGACAATCTTCCCGACGCCTTGCGTGTTCTTGGCGGAAACTTTCTTGCAGCTATCGGTGGCGTTGGACTCATAATCAATTTGAGTCTCGCCTGTTCATCTGCTATGCTCGCCATTAGTGTTGCTTTGAACACACTTACTGGACATAGCATGTGCACAGTAGCTTTTATCGGATTCGCGTCTCTCATCTGCTACGTCTTATGCCTTCCGAGAACGATGAATTTCGTCGCTTATTTCTCATGTGAGATCACAGGTCTAGGGCCCGGGCTCAAGTGACTAACAAATTCAAAGGGCCCGCTACCATCGGCATTATAGTTCCCATCTTCATCGTCATTATTTCCGTGGCTGTCGATAAACCACAAGGGGCACCTCTTGGCTTTGAAAGAGAGATTAAACTCTGGGCAAAGCCATCCTTCCAAGATGGCTTTACTGCGTTTCTCAGTGTCTGCTATGCCTTTGGAGGGAGACAGGGATTTCTTATGATCATGGCAGAGATGAAAGATCCTAACAGGGAATACGTTCCTGCACTGGCCATTCTTCAGGCCTTCGCGATACCCATGTACCTCATTACCGGGGGCGCTATCTACGGTCTCGCTGGCGACTATGTCACATCACCAGCCATCGGCACAGCCCCCCTACTTTGCGCCAAGATCGCATACGGCATTCTTTTGCTGACCCTTCTTGCTACAGGTCTATTCTATGGTCATGCCGGGATCAAGTACCTATTTGTGGTAGTCATGTGCTACGTGTTGAAGTCTCGAGACGATATGACCAAGAACACATTCAAGCCATGGGCAGCTTGGATCACCCTAGCTACCTTCTACTGGATCCTCGTTTTCATACTCGCGAACGCTATTCCTGTCTTCAATTCTATCATCGCCGTCTCATCAGCGCTGTTCGTTGCATGGTTCTCTTTTGGCTTTCCGGGGGCTTTCTGGCTCCATCTTAACTGGAGAGAACAGTTTTCTAGCACATCCAAGATCGTTCTGGCCTGTCTAAATTGGACCCTGGTTTTCATGGGCGCTTTCTTGAACACTGCCGGAATGTACGCGTCTATTGACTCACTTATCAAGTTGTTCGATAATCCTGATAGCGGCGTTGATGGTCCTTTCACATGTGCTGACAACAGCTTGTTCTGAGAGGCTCTTGTTGATTTTTTTCCATGTATCCAATCTGGAGATATTCTGATTAGCATAGTATTGAATATGACACCTGAAGTATTGAATACAACATTTGAAGTTGGATATGAATGCTCTTTCAATTAGATCCTCTTTTTAAATCTTTTTAATGGAAGATTATACCCAAAGATATCAAATTCCTTGCGATTGATCTTAATACAGCGAGGAAGAATGGTCAATATCAATTGATTCGAATGATTTGTCTCACTTTATCAAAGAATGAGAAGTAAAAGTGCTAATCAAATGCACATGTGTTCAATTATTCAAGGGCCGGATTGCTTTACCAATAATATTCGACTTTTTCAATCCCACAGCCCTTCCAGCCCCTCTAGCGAATTCCCAAGGACCGGATCAGCGCTGGGCTTAGGAACATCCCAGACCTTTTCATAATTCCCGCTATCTTCCCCTCCCCGTTGAGAATTCCAACCAGCATTTTCGATTGGATACGCGCCAATCATCGTAAAACCAGAAATCCTAGTCTCCGTCTCTTCAAGCGCCTTTAGCACGTCTCCGCCCGCAATATGATGCGCATCGCCAGGCGTTAAAAGTGTAAATGATGTATCCGGCTTAGCGTTATATGTTTTATGAGCCGTACCAGCTGGTAGTATAAATACATCACCAGCTTTTGCTTCCAGCTCGATTCCACCTAATTCTCTTGCCTCGCCAAAGGTATTCTCATCCATATCCTCTGACGTATCTGCGACGCCGAAGCGGATGGTTGCGGTGCCCGATAGCACGGCCATGCATTCATGGACACCAGAATGATAGTGTGAGCGCTGTGTTTGGCCGTATCGAAAGATCCACTGAGTTTCCCATCCGTTTTGGAGAAATGTTTCGTGTGCTTTTTTCACGTTGCCTTTTCCCTTTATTGTGAAGTAGCCTGGGTAGTGAAGGAGGGGTCGTGGTGAGTTTGGTATCAGTGCCGTCGGCGGCAAATAGTAGATGTTTATTTGGACCATGATGCTCAATATAGGTGTGCCAATCGTGCGATTTGATTTAATGCCCGGGGTATACTGTTGTGGCTTAGGACGAGGCTATCTTTATGACCGATTTATCGCCTCCTCGCGTCTCGGGTAGAAGCCGAAGCGAGTCTATTAATGCTGGTCAGCCCCGCTTGTCATGCACAGCATGTGACTTGCATTTGAAGCTGTGTGTTTATCGGTATTCCTATGGGTGGAGACTCATTTGGGGTAATTGGAACTTGACGTCAGATCGGTATAACCCGAGGCAAGATTGGACTATCACGGAGCTTTTCGGTTTTATCCGCATTTTCTGGGCAACTCGGAGTCACCCGCAACGCTACTCACATATACCAACGTCAATATTGACCTTAACAAATTTCCTATTTTATCGCTTCAGAGGCTTGCTTAACAGAAAGGACATTAGATCATTATCAAATAATACTAAGCCTTTTTGATCATGTATCGGAAGACCTGTTAGCTTAATTAATGTTAATTCAAGTTGTAAAAGAACATGACTACGATGTCAACTGGTACCTACTAGTATGAGTATTATGAACTTGAACGGGTTTAAAAACATTCCCAACATTGATCGAAAGCTTGGGGTCAGTACTCCGAGTCTAAACTTCCAAGGCTACTGATACCTTAACTTTCCAAGGTTCCAAGGTTAACTTCAATGTTTTGTTAGACTACGATTATTTACTATATCAGCGGAAAGAGCACTTGAGCCTGAGAAACATTTGATTGCTCAATTTTGAATACAGGCTGAGGATATCTACTAGTACTCAACCTTGGAAATTTTCTTCAGTCTCCCAAGTAGGACATATCACATTCAAGTTCTGTGGTATCTTGACTGGGTGTGTGTCTAGTTTTGTGTAGCCTGGATTTGTCCTTGGTACTCTTGAAGAGCGGCCTTGCGCTGCACAGTACCTTTTGCAGTACGAGGCAGAGTACCATCTGCGAAAATGATCCTGCTTCGGTCAAAAGAAACGAAGACAGGCGCATTTCGATCCAAGTCTTCGATGCTTGGCCACATTTGGTCCAAAGCCAAGTCGCGTACTTTCTGCACAGCTTCTTCATCGCCATCATGTTTTGCTTGATCCAATTGACCGCGAAGACCATCCGATGGTTCCACCAAGACGACGACATGTTTCAGTTGATTTCCAGTAATAAGAACTTGATTGAATAAGTCTCGGTGGTCATTCATTAGTCGTCGTTCTGCTGCAGCCGGGTGCCATTTGCCGCCTGATTGGAATACCTGGAGATCATCTTGGCGCCCGTACCATTGCCATACACTATCTATACCCGATCCAGAGATGAGTCTAAATAGATCGCTGGTGTCAAATTCGGTTTTATCGGGGAAGAGGGCGAAAACCGGTTGCAGCCTGTTGGGGTCTGAATTCTTTACATGGATAGCAGCATATAGCTCGTCCGTCACTGGACGGAACTCTATACCGTTGTCCGGATGAAAAGACATTCCGTTGTAGGGGTAGGAGTCCCGGTTTGCAGATCGAGTAATCGGGTACCACATGCCTGTTTCGGTGCTTCCAACACTGGTCTGGAGATTGAAACCGCGTTTGATCAAGGTCTCGCCGGCTGCTTGGGATAACGGCCCGCCTCCCCAGTAGAACGTATGGATTTTTCTACTCAGAAGAATGTCTTGAAGCTCCGTATCTTTTGCAAGCTCCTCTATATTCGAAGGTACGAATGAGATACAATCAGCTGGGCGATATTGGGTAACGTGGACCACAGCTTTAAGGCTTGGGGGTATCGACGCCGGTGGAAAGACAATTATGGCGCGCGTATAGAATGTGCAAATTAAAGCAGCAAATTGAAATCCAATATGAAAGGCGGGCATCACGCTGACTATACGCCCCTTCATGAAAATATCCTCTGCTGACTCAAATCCTGGGAGTCGTGATGGAACTCGTTGACGAGCGGCAGCCAAACCAACTTCATGGGTCCAAGTGATCGGCTTGGGAAAGCCCGAAGTGCCGGAGGTATGGAATAAAACCAAGGGCTCATGCTTGGCTTCCTCGTAGGTCTTGAGGTAGGGGAAATCATGATGCACGTCGAAAAAATCGGTGATGTGCGGGATTGTATGGGTTTCTAAATTGCCATGTCCCGCGACAATTGCATCTCGTTTCTGGGCATCTGCCAAAGGCGAAAGCAGAAGTCGTTTGCAACCAGTTGCCTCTATGAGTCTAACTTGCCCAGCAGTCCCATGGTTGGGAGAGACAAGAAGACAGCCGTAGCCGGCTTTCACCGTTGCAAGGATAAGAACAATGTGGCTCATGTCATTAGGTCCAATCAAAGCGAGTGTTTCGAAGTTTTCCCCGGGGCCAAAATTGTCTACCAGCCACTTCGCGGTGCCATTGACAGCATTGGCAAGTCTGCGATATGTGACCTTCCAGAAACCAGATTCATATCCGGTTGGAGCAATTGGCAATTCACCATACAGTCGGTTGGGGTCATTGGCCGCAACTTCATCCAGGATAGTGGGAATCAGCTTGTTGAGGCCTTGCTCCATTTCGGCGTCAATTGGGAGATCCATTTTCTTAGCCTTGGGTTGGGTTGCAATGATTAAAGCTGGGTTGATACAGTAGAAGAAAGGGAATGGAATCTAATACTGAACCCACATAGCGGCCATCTGGGCCTTTAAGTAAAGTCAGGATCCGATCATGGAAGAAACAAAAAACGAAAGCACTTTTCCCTTGCCTCAGCCTTGCCTCAGCTCGCACTTCCGTACTCTGCAGTCCGCCGTTCGCCCACTAGACATGGATAATGGGGCCAAAATCAAGCCCAGCACATAGAAAGGTCTATCCTGACTCTGTATGGCTAGTCTGATCCCGGGGGCGCGCGATTCGACTGGTTGTCCCACAATCAAGCCTTGTGGCTGCGTTAGCAGTTCAGCCCTGGGAGAACTTTCCCACCCCACGCCACCGAGATGTCCGATACAATGGCAGAGAGTGATTGTTTACTCAGTGGATCCCCAATGATTGATTGACGGTCGGGTCTCAACGGTGAAATATATCATCATAGGGGAAGACGGAACTTCCGTGATCGGTTATTGCAGGTGAATCCGGGTTAGCATTGATCATTGTGTGTTGCGATGAAATATCGCGTGGCCTGGATGTCGCAGCCTCGCTCAAGGAGCCTGGTGGTACTTTGTCACCCTGGGGGATCCACCAGAGCAGGTGATATCACATGAGCCCTCCATAAATTGAACTGCACCAGTCGTTTATTAGTGTTTTCCAGTACACTTTTTTTTGCCCGCTTTTGCTGAGTATCTTACTATTAGGCTCTTTCTCAGGGTATGTTCGGTTATTCCAAGGTTTATACAGTTCCACTCTCTCGCCCACCCATTGGGGGTAGCGGTAAGTGTCCCTCTCGAAGAGTGTAATCTCAAGGCCTTGCTCAGAGGAGCTTTCGCAACTGAGAATAAGCACATGTGCACCAAATCTTGACTCAGATTGATGCCAATTCAGGATATAATACAAGAGCGAATCTTAGATTTAATAATATGAGTTAATTTTAGGATTAAGAGTAAGAGAAACAGCCCAAAGGGAAGAATTCACAACGCAAGGTCCTCCTACACCTTAAATGGGTGGTAATGGGTGGCTTGCGGGTTCAAGTTGATAGTGTTCAAAAACTGGGATTCACTGTAAAAGGCGTATGTTTTGATCGATGTGAGTAGGTCTTTGAGGAAGCTATGAGCTAGATACTCTAACCCATTGCAGTCTTTATCTGTTGTTATTTATACCTATGATATTCATGTTTCAGTCGAACTTGCCCGCGGGAGGCTTAAAACACGGGGTACATACACTGCCCAGGTGATAAGGTACGTGATTTTTAGAACGCTAAGGATTGTTTGGAAAGTTGCAAGTCGAGTAAGAAAGGCGAAACTACATACTTTTCGAGAATATATTTTCATCGTTGAGGGATACGGAACGGTTTACGGCTATGAACCACTCGTTGTAGTTCAAGTTAGTGTCCAGGCCTGCACGGGCGGGATTGTCGATTTTGGACAATACTAGTATACTTCGGGCATCACTGCAGTAAAACTAGAACATTTCGTTTCACACAGGTGTTTATAGCGAGATTTACCTAGTACGATTTTATGTAATTTTTAACACTAGTTCGACAATTTCAAATGTAATGTTGAAGCAATCGACGATCTGGTCACGGTACTAAGCAACGAATTCTTGTAACGACAACAAAATACCTACAGCTGAAATCGGTAGATTCTATCATCCACAGAAAACCACATGTGCATTTACTTCAATGAAAATTCCAAGATCAGCATGATGGCATCCCTTACAGCATTGTCAAGTCACTCGGGATAGACCAGTTATCCTGGATTTCATGATCCAGGCCATCATCCAAGTTACTGTGATCCCCTTCTGGCACATGCAGTCCATGGTCAACGATCAAGCTGAATAGATCTTTATGGTAGCTTCTAAAGAGTGCCAGCCCCCAAATAGACGCGAGTTGTAATCGTGCACGGTAGAAGTCATATCCATATTCGACTTCCTCCTGTTCACCTTCTCTCTCTTCTGGATCTTTGGCAAATTCTGAAAACCCGAAATCTTCTTGCAACTTCCGCTTGCATATTGAATCAATCTTGAACCCTCTAACCTCGCGACAGCAATGACAAGAAAGTGTACAATGCCCTTTGCCAAGCTCTTGAACCGAGCTAGATTGCCGTTCAGGACTCTCGCAACAGCCACAGTCGCGTGCACAACAACCTCCCCGATTCACACAATCCTCAACACCTCATGCATGTACCATCGAGGATAGGATCTCCAGAAATTAAATGCCTTGGACAGTAGAGCTTCTTCCTCAATTATATCAACCCTCAACCAATTCCATTTTCTCGTAAGTTTCCAACCCCTTTCTCTCAAGCGTCTGGATTTCGTTTTATATTCCAAAGGTTTGCTTTGCGTTTCTGTCTTGTCACACTCAAGCTCCGTGTTGACGGCTATTTTCTTTCGTAAATCTGACTCCTTCTGACATACTTCTCGAAGTTGCTCCTCTGTATCGAGGGATTTAGCAAGATCCAAAAAGTCATTCCAGCCTGACTCGTAGAGATTGTCTAGTAGTTTCTCTTGAATCGCATAGCTGTGTTGGACTTCCACGGCTTTGGTGTTGTCTTCCTTGTGTTCAGGATCGCGCGTCATGTTCTTGGGTAGGTCCCACTCGACCAAAGATAGATTTATCGAGAGACCACATAGAATCGCAAAAAGGAATACAAGAACCAAAACCAGCAGCTCGAAAAGAACCTCATTAGTATATGATGACATCTTGCACGATTCGTCGAGATCTTATTCTGGAACAAAACAATAAATCTACCGCTGCGATCTGATAGTTCGAGGCTCTTCAAATTTTTGAAAGGGCCGATTGAGTGAGGAGAGATGATAAATGCCTGTTTTAAGTCCTGACTGGAGGTGACCAGCGTGGAAATAATACTGCCCGGCACTAACCAGGCAATTCATGAATGACCAAGGTAAATAATTTGACAGATTCAGATATTCCGTTTTTAAGTTCGGGACTTTTGATGGACTTGACATCATGGTGAACCGCATAGTCTAGATAGATGGACATCTTGGATATTAACACTTTTGTCTCCGGCGGTTCTAAGAGGCTAGGGTATCGATTCCATTGAAAGTATCATAAAGTAACAAATACAGAAAATGAAAAGATAATAGTAGACGTGGTTCAAAAAGCAATACACACCATAGAGTCCCCAGTCTTGAAATGAGGAAGAAAAACAAGAAGCAAAACAAGAGAAACATTCACTCCCCTTCTGAATCGGTTAAATCTGCCTCGGTAATAGGCTGAATCACAACAAACCGACGCTGCAGAGTACCATCAGGTAAAAAGATCGACCCGTCTGAATTCTGATGGCTCAAGGCATAATCCTGCTTTATGAAATACTCCTCCTCATGAACAATGAACGTCACCATATGTTTTAACCAAGCCCAGTCCCAACTCTCCTTTCTCAAGGCGTGGGTGATACGACGACGATAGATCTTCTTGTCCAACCCGTCGATGAAAGCACGAACGCACAACTCTTCATTGTATCCCCGCTCATGGCGCTCTGAGTGATGATATTTCCTTGCAGACTGGAAGTACTCCGCAAGGGAACGTCCGTCCTGCTTCATTAATGCTCGCATGGTGGAATTTGGCAATTCTTCCATGGCGATGTCTTCGCGCGGTTCAGTCTTGATAGTATTCGACGACGCACAATCCTTTTTAGGGAGTGTAACATTATCTTGTGGCTGGGTTCCCTGGGCTAATTTGTCGAGGTTGCTTTGAGTCAGTTCGTGGGCATCGGGGGGTTCAGCGGGGTTGTCGCAAAGATGTTCTAGCTCAGTGATACAAGTCGCAAGCATCTTGACCTTGGTCTCTGTTGAATCAGTGTATGGCTCCAAGGAATCCAGAGCGCGTTGAAAGTGTGTTTCGAGGATACGCAGCCGCTCAAAGCGATCGCTTGGAGGGTTTTCGCTCATCCTGATAATGGAAAACAGAATGATGATCATGTCGTTGAGGCATTTTCGTAGGCATGTGGCTGCCTTTTTGGCTTCTTGCGTAGCGTTTCTCGTCTCGATGAGCTTGGCCATTAGCGCTTTGTTTGTTCGGTGCAGCTCATAGTTCCAGAGTAGATTGACAGGGTCTACTGGCAATTGAGTATTGAGTGAAGAAACTGGTTCCATGGTGATACAGGTCAGAATCATAAGGACAAGAGTATGAGGGGGTATGAGAAGATGGAAGATGGAGGGAGCAGATGAAGGTCTGGCGAGAGCCGCGAAGGTGTTCTCCCGTGACGAACAGACCTGGGGATTAAGGCTTGTGTAGAAGTCATAGAACGATAGCCACAACCAGAACTTTTAAAAATTAATGAAACATTGAGTCTAATTCTTTTCCAAGTCGACTACTAGCATCTATATGAAGATTACCAAGGACAAAGAGAAAAACACCGTGAGGAAACAAGTCACATTTTGGCTCGGATCTATTTGATTAAGTACGATAACGGCGGCATTCTTAACCAACACAGAGCGAGCTAGATACAGAGGAAACTTAAAAGGGAAAAAATGCGAGTAAAAGAAATCCGTGACTAGAGAAAAACGCAAACGTGTCACATCTCCGTAATTTCAGGGGACATAGAAAACCATAGCAGTGGCTGCTGGATCAAGAACCAGATCAATAGGTGGAGTCTCGACCAACCAAGCGAGCAACTGCAGAGCGGAAATGTGAGGAAACACAGAAAGCCACTTTTTACGCAGGTTCTGCAATCGTAATCCGCATCAAGACATCAAGGGGAGGGAGTTAGGGGTTTTAGATGAGGTCAGCAACGTTCATGGGCATCTCCTCAACCTGGGTGCTGTAGAACTGCTCGATCTCACGGAGCATGCGGACATCGTCAGCGGTGACGAAGTTGATGGCAACACCCTTACGACCGAAACGACCACCACGACCGATACGGTGAATGTAGTTCTCACGGTTGGCGGGGAGGTCGTAGTTGATGACCAGGGAAACCTGCTGGACATCGATACCACGGGCCAGAAGGTCAGTGGCGATGAGGACACGAGAAGAACCGGAACGGAACTCCTTCATGATAACATCACGCTGGCCCTGCTCCATGTCACCGTGCATGGCGGAGACAGTGAAGTCACGAGCAGTGAGCTTGTCGGTAAGCCAGTCGACCTTTCGGCGGGTGTTGCAGAAGATGACGGCCTGGGTGATGGTGACGGTCTCGTAGAGATCGGAGAGAGTGTCGAGCTTCCACTCCTCCTTCTCAACAGCAATGTAGAACTGCTTGATACCCTCAAGGGTAAGCTCCTGCTTCTTGACCAGGATACGGACGGGGTCACGCATGAACTTGGTGGTGACCTCGAGGACGTCCTGGGGCATGGTAGCGGAGAGCAGGGTAACCTGGGTAGACTGGGGCAGAAGCTGGAAGATGTCGTAGATCTGCTCGGTGAAACCACGGGACAGCATCTCATCGGCCTCGTCGAGGATGAAGAGCTTCATGGCGTCGGTGCGGAGGACACGACGCTGGATCATGTCCTGGACACGACCGGGGGTACCGACAACGACGTGGGGACCCTCACGGAGAGCAGTCATGTCCTCACGGACGTTGGTACCACCGATACAGGCGTGGCACTCCAGCTGCATGAAGTCACCAATGGCAACAACGACCTTCTGGATCTGCTGGGCCAGCTCACGGGTAGGAGCGAGGATCAGAGCCTGGCAGGCCTTGACGGAGGTGTCGATCTTCTGGAGGGCGGAGATGGAGAAGGTAGCGGTCTTACCGGTACCGGACTGGGCCTGAGCGATGACATCGTTGCCTGTATCATGAGATTGTCAGACGATCTGTGATCTTGGGAATCGAATTCAAATTCAAAGAATAGCTTACCCTTGATGATGGGCATGATGGCGCGCTGCTGGATAGCAGAGGGACGCTCGAAACCGTAGGCGTAGACACCTGAATATCCAGTCAGTAAATTTTTTTTTCCGCATGTGCCCCACAGCCTCGCACGAGGGTCTGGGGATCTGAGAGGGGCTTATTTCACATACCGCGAAGCAGCTCAGGCTTCAGGTCCATGGAGTCGAAAGAATCAGTGATCTCGTCATAGTTAGACTCGATCTGTCCTATTGTGTGGGTAGCCAGGTCAGTCTTGGTTCGTCGCGTTGAATTTTTTTTCATCCCACATCGCCACCCGAAGGGTTTTTCCTTCAACAGTTCACAATCCCCCCCTCCAAGAGAGGACAGAAACATGTAAAGCGAAGGCGCATGGATGCGAGAGACAGGAATTGTCACATACCCTCGGGAAGATCCTCGAGGCCCTTGTCGTTCGACATATTGGCGGTTTAGGTGAGGGTGATCACAGGCGATTCAACCGCTGTGATCAGGGATGGTGGGGTGAGAGTTAAGCGAACGTGCCCTGTGGGGGTTGAGTTCGCAGACGGTCGAAGCTAGTATCTGAGGCTCTTCCAAAAAAGAAGAGCGATGAGATACTAGGTAAAGGTGTGGATATGGAAAATGGGTGAATGAGGAGAAAGAGGGAAGAAAAAGAAAAGGAAGAAAAAAAATCGACAGTCCCGAACAACCCAATTTGCGACGCTATTTTTTTTTTCACTGGGCTTTGACCGCTTGCCTGAAGTGGGGCCTCCCGCCGTGGTTCAAGCGAGTTCAAACTTCAACTTCCGCATTGTTTCAGCATCGGGATTCTATTGTTCGGGGTGTCGGACGGTTTCTTTCAGTCTCTCGGACATTCAGATCTTGTTTGCGGAATACGTTTATATTACATTCCAACACTTGCCGTTTGTTTGTCCAGCTGCGTTGCGACGCCCGGGCGGGCAGAAAAAAAAATTTCCCTGAAGCCCTAACATATCCAGCATGCCTGACATCACTACGCTGCCCAGTTACCCACTTGCCCAAGATGGGGATCAGGGCGTTGAGGCTATTCCAAGCCACCCTTTGGGTGTCAAACCCAGTGGCAATGCGCTTCTAGCCACTTCAAATCTTCGTTCGGCGATCGGGTCATGGCAGTTTTTACCGGATGAACTAATTCTATTAATATTTGAATTCCTAGACGGACGGAGTCTTCTAGGTATCGGGCGGACATGCAAGGCGTTTTATGCATTTACCCGCGCTGAAGAGATATGGAAGGCGCTTTTTGTCAGGTAAGAATGGTCCTCCAGCCCCTGGTCAGATTGCGGATGTAGTAGATCATGTATAGAGTGGTGGTGTATGGGCCGGGTTCCATAGTTCTTCAAGTTTATATGTATCATGAAGTCCGAATACATATTCTATTTGAACCCTGGAACCCGATGTGCTTTGTAAACTTGAAAAGAATGATCAAGTTTGAAGCGATGATCAATAATGATTGAATGTCGCTAATATCTATGAAGTGCACCCCCGGAATCATTCACATGGCGAGGTACATGGCGGTCAACATACCTCAACCTTCCAGCAACCAAAGTGCCTCAAGTGGACTGCTCTAGTCTCTTCTCCGACGCGCTATACAGACCATTCAACTGCGCTCACATCAAACTGGAGCCCTATGTCTCGAATATCCCAAAGCGCAACCAAATCCCCCGACTGCCCGATCTTTCGCCACAGGACTTCCATGAAAGGTGGGCAGACCGCCCATTCGTCCTCACCGACCCCGTGAAGGAATGGCCAGTCTACAAGAACTGGACAGTCGGATCCCTTCTTTCAAAGTACGGGCAAGAAAAGTTCCGCGCTGAAGCCGTCGACTGGGCTCTACGTACTTATGGCGATTACATGGCCGACAATGCGGACGAAAGTCCGCTCTACTTGTTTGATCGCAGTTTCGTCTCAAAGATGGGCCTGGCAGTCGGACAGCCCGATCAAACACCAGACGCAGCATACTGGCCACCTGCCTGCTTTGCAGAGGATTTCTTTTCAGTTGTTGGTGACGACCGACCGGATCATCAGTGGTTGATTGTTGGACCTGAGCGGTCGGGAAGCAAGTTCCACAAGGATCCTAATGCAACAAGTGCATGGAATGCGGTGCTGAAGGGACCTAAGTACTGGATTATGTTCCCGTCTGGGGAGACACGGGAGCCACCGCCTGGAGTCTTTGTCTCAGATGATCAAAGCGAGGTTACTTCGCCGCTGAGTATTGCAGAGTGGCTTCTCACATTCCACGCTGAGGCGCGACGCACCGCGGGCTGTATGGAGGGCATTTGTGAGGAGGGCGAAATTCTACATGTCCCCTCTGGATGGTGGCATTTGGTGGTAAACCTGGAACCATCCATTGCTATTACACAGAACTTCATTCCTCGGGCACATCTCCCCGCGGCGCTGGACTTCATGTCTAATAAGGCCGACCAAGTCTCTGGATTTCGAAAAAACGTGAACGACCCTTACCAGAAATTTGTTGATGGAATGCAGAAAGCATACCCCGAAATTTTGAAAGAGGCACAAGAAGAGCTACAGAGGAAAACAGACGGAAAGAAACGTAAATGGGACGAGATTGTCCATGGAAAGGTCGAGGATTCCGAACAGGAAGCTGGAGGATTCAGCTTTGGATTTGGGGATGATGGGAGCGATGTTGAAGTCCCATAAAACTACCGCATCGAAGAAAAGTTTCATCAAATCAGCATTATAGCGGCTTACAAAATTAAATTCACGAATTCATGCTCGAAGCTCCGAAGTGTCCGTTGAACGCCATAGAATCCATCGATTGTCAAACTGAGCCTTAATGACAAGCAATTGTCTTGGTGGCAGGAGTTCCATCAGCAAAAGCGAGGTAACCAACAAATGCACCAACAGCGACAGCGATCATGATCATTCCGTTATAGGTCATGAAGAGAAGCCTGTACCAATGTGAACACAGCAATCAGTATGAAGATAAACACGGTCGGTTACACTTCGGGCAACTTACATGATGAAGAAGCTGTAGAATACCTGAATGGCATAAAGAGCAGCCATGATAATCTTTCCTCGTCGAATAACAGCGGCTCGGTTGTCCCTCCCTACAAGTAATCGTGAGCTTTCGTCGCGGTTGATAGGCAGACCAGCAGTCTCGGCGGTAACATTGGCGGTGGGTGGGTCGGCGGTGTCATTATCTGCAGAGCAAGACATCAACAAGAGCTCATTCAAGCAGTTGTATGAATGCAATCCAGTTTCTGGTGCCCAGTCTCCCACGCCTAAGATTCGACTCCAACTTCCCGTACCAACGCCAACCTCAAGAAGGACCAATTGCTGCATGTAGACATCGTCAGGTTATGAGATTTGGGAACCTACCTCCTACTGAGCCTCCAACGAACGCATTAAGACGCTTATTATGTCCCGCCTCGTACTTGCGGGTAATATTGCGAATCCCCTCATAACCTGCCGTGAGGAGAACGATAAGGATGAGCGAAAAGAAGAACGAGAGCGGACCTGTGACGCGCCACTGCCGGAAGATGATGCAAAGGTTCTCGGAGGACCAAGTAAATATCATCTAGAAGACCTCTTATTAGTATCAAAAATGACCATTTAAGTAATTAAGCTGATAGTCGACGCCTCACGTTCATGTTGCACTGGTCTCCACCCATATCCATATCACCATGGCCCATGTGCATCGAGTGGTCCATATGCATTGAGTGATCCATGACGGAGTTTGTAGTTTTAAGTAAGAGAGAAGCGCGTAATTGAAGGAGGAAAAAATAGTAATTCCACGAGTTCCAGTACGATATCAAAGTACCGATACCTGTCGTCGGAAAGTAAACATGAAGCGGGATGGTGAGACGATCTGGGTGTCATAAAGACAAACAGTGCAAACAGCGCCGATAAGATCTCGGTCCAGCTTCATTCCGTCCAATTCGAGCCGCATTCAATCCCAGCACACTTACGTTGCCAAGCTTCCAGCTCTCCTGCATGGTGCACACGAGTCAATAAACTAACGGCGACTCTTCCACTTTCCTTCTTATTTCTTGTTATCCCTCACTATGGCAGAAACTGCCCCCGCCCCAGCAACAACACCCGCGACCGGCGCGCCCGCGCCGCCAACAAACGGCGCACCAGCAGGGACTGCGAATACACCGAATGAGTCGAACACGGCCAATCGCGGCCTGCCATATTATGAGAAGCTGCGAAGGGAGCTTAGGGATACACTGGGGAAAAAGCGATTGATGGATAAGAGCATGGTACGTTTTGACTGGGACCGGACGCGCTTTTGGACATTCTGGCAAAGAGCAATGACATCGCAAACATTGAAGAGGCTGGACATTAATTTGCCATAACCGCATCGTGTCATGAAAATCGAGCAAAATCGAACTGACTGGTGACTTGGACAGGCCCAACTCGAGGAACAAATCTTTCGCTTTGAGCAGTCATACCTCGAAGAGACAACAGCCGGCAACATTATTAAAGGATTCGACAACTATATCAAGGGATCATCTAATACATCTGGTCTCGGTGCTTCAGGACTCAGCCTTGGATCCGGTGTCGCCCGTCGCAAGGCGCAAGTCACAGATTCAGATCGGGTTTTCTCACGGAGCTCGGCGAGCTATACGATGGTACGTGGGATACAAATTTCGCATATATTCCAAGAGGCCTCCGATCACTCATGCTAATGGAAATGGGTTAGGACTCACCGGGTCCCTCTTCAGCGCAAACTACCCCCTCGCACGCAGCAACTCCCACATCCACAGCTGGTGGAAATGCCCCCCCAACAAAGAGCAACGGAGGCGATACTTCAGCTTCTGCTAAGAACTCATCCGGATCGTCTAAGAACAAGAAGAAATCTAGCGGAGGATCGAAGAATACTAAAGGAAAGAACCAGACGGATGAGCCGTCGGACGATGATAAACCGAATGCGAAGCGAATGAAAATTAGCTACGGACGCGATTAAGATTCATCTTGCGGTTGAGGAGCAGATTTATTATATGCTCGTGGGGCTTATGGTGTTTGGGATGGATCTTATATCGAATATCTTTTTGGAGTTGTGGAAATCTTAGGCGCATGGAAAATGGGTTCTTGATTTATTGCGCATCATGTACATCACGAATCATTAAGATAACGGCGCGTTGAATACCATGTATTGATTTATTGAGGAGAGGATAATCGCATGTACAAACTATAATATATAGTATATTGTGACCTAGTAGAGAAACGAATAAGGATGACAGCGGGGGTTCTTAAAGCACGGGCATCTTCACAGCTGCAATCGGAAAGTTGCAATCTCGAACGCCCTCAGCTCAATATCGACAGTGATCCCTTCATTTGTCTTGGAGAACTGCAATTCTTGCTCATCATCTTCAAGGACATTGCATTTCCAGACACGCTTGACTGGCAGGGCACTCTGAATAGATCCACGAGCCTTACCACCAAGGGACTCATACGCACGCAGAATGACACTCTTACCCTGACGGACAGCAAGGCCACCGGTAGACACATCTTCATCATCCTCACCACGCTTGACAACATCCAGTATGACGGATGGGGCACCCTTGAGAGAGACACTCTTGAAGGCGGCATGGGAGCCTGCGAACTGTGAGCTAGCCTGCTCAACAGCAAGTGGGTGATTGAAGTTATAGCCAGCACGAATTGTGCGCTCATCAAGAGCACCAGAGTGAGGAAGGATAGCGTATCGAATGCGATGACGACCCATATCCGCATGTGCATCTGGGGCCTTGGGGGCGCGAAGCAATGAGAGGCGCATGAGGTTGCCGCAAGTAGCAAAACCGTACTTAGAATCGTTGAGGACCGAAACACCATAGCCATGCTCGGACAGGTCGGCCCATTTGTGACAACAAACTTCAAACTTGGCCATATCCCAGCTGGCAGAAATTAGTATTGCAGATAATGGGTATTTTCGAGCGCACATACCTTGTGTTGTAGTGGGTGGGACGACGAATGATACCATACTGAGTTTCGTAGGATGCCTCAGTATTGGTGATGTCGACAGGGAACTCAACCTTGAGGAACTTCATAGTTTCCTGCCATTCAACCTCGCTCTCAAACTCGACGAATGAAGGCTCAGATGAAACCGAGGCGGATAGGCTAATGGTAGTTTTGACCCAGCTCTTGTCACTGATCTTGGTCTCCGTTACTAAGCTGACTCGATGAGGATCGTTCTCTGCAACGGTTGTTTTGCTGGGTGGAAGTTCCTTGCGCGACTCGAGGTGGAAGACCTCAACATCCCAAGCTTGCCAATATAGTGGTTTGTCATCGAATATAACTAGTTGACCAGCGTTACCACCCTTTGCGATAACTTCTCTCTTCGCCTCAACATCAAACAGCGACGTGATGACACCATCCTGGACATCAACCCGCAGCTTTCCATTGTCAAGGCGGAAAACACCAGGTTCCGTTTGAGTGACAGTGACCGCAGCAGTAGCCTCAAAGTCGACTTGCTTACATGGAACAACTCCTGTTGGTCCATTGACTAGTGCATACTTTGAACCATTCGAGGTAGTGACTGGCCCAGGGATCTTGACAATCTCCGAACGAGGCCATGGCAAGGTATTTAGAGCGATCAAGGCTTTGTTGCCTGCGCGGCTGTTAATACCTAGTGCTGCAAGGGCATCCTGTCGTAACTGAGATCCTGTCTTGAAGATCTCGGCATACAGCTTGTCGGAGTCATCGTAACACATCTCGATCGAGCTCCCTGGTAGACAGTCATGGAATTGACAGAGAAGTGTACCTTCCCACATTTCATCAATCTCCTTCTTGGGGTACCTGTAACTCTTGTCGGGTCCACTAACGGTAGCCAAGGTAGCGAGAAGCTCAATTTCGCGGAGCAAGAATTCAGACTTCCGGTTGTTGCGCTTATTGTTTGCCTGGGTAGTATATGTACCTCGGTGAAGCTCAAAATATAGCTCACCATACCAGGTAGCAAACTCTGTGCCATTTGCAGCATTGGCCTCCAGCCTGTCAAAGAAGTCGTCGACAGACTCACCCATCTTCACTCGTGGCAGGGTGCCAACTTTATCGGAGAGTCCACGGCAGCGACGGAGTTTTTCCAAGTGTTCAAAAGTAGGTCCACCACCTCCATCACCCTTTCCAAAGACGAGCAAAGATGATTTATCTGTGTCCAAAGACTTGTGTTGAGTGACACTACGCTTAAGATCACCGAAATGGGCCTCTGCAGTATAGGTTTCAGCGGGCGCCATGTGGCACATTACTTGGCTACCATCGAGTGCCACCCACTGAAAAGTGGTGTGAGGGAAGTTGTTGATGTTGTTCCAGCTGAGCTTCTGAGTGAAGAACCGACTCATACCAGCGAGACGGCAAATCTGGGGGATTTGAGTGGAATAACCGAATGTGTCTGGTAGCCAGAATGTAGTACACCGGTTCCCGAAATGACTCTCAAAGAAACGCTGACCATAAAGGAACTGCCTCACCAGAGACTCTCCACTGGGCATATTGGTATCATGTTCAACCCAGCTACCACCAATGGGCTGGAAATGACCTTTTCGAACCCAACGCTTCACTCGATCGAACACAGTTGGGTAGTATTGTTGCAGCCACTTGAACTGCTGGGCCTGAGAGCAAGTAAAGCGATGCTCCGGGTACCGATCCATCAGATCGCACTGGTTTGACCATGAACGTGCGACCTTGCGCTTAGTCTCGGCCCATGGCCATAGCCAGCATGTATCAATGTGACAATGTCCGATAGCATACACGAATGGATTAGTGTCTTCTTTATAAACATTGGGAGAGTCCACCTTATCTCCAAGGTATTTCTGCGCGATCTTCCGAGCTTCCAGAATAGACTCTTGACTTCCATTGCCTGCAATGAAAGCGTCGATCATGGCATTGCCGGTAATGTTGGCCTCATGCGCCTCCCACGAATCTCCAGGAAATTCACGAGCTGCGTCGCCAATGATCCAAAAATCGTAGTACAGCGCCCGAGCAGCAAGATTGACTGCGGTAATCCGGGCCGTGCTGAGTAGATATGACTTGTCCGATCGCGGTGGCTGAATAGAGTCGCCTCCGGGGGCGTTTCCGAACATGCCATTGCAGGCCATTTCAATATAAAAAGTATGTTCCTTTCCATCGCGCCATTCGTCAGGGATAATCCACTCAATTCTCTCTCCGCCACCCGTCAATCCTTGCAATGGCCGACCGTCCTCCGTCCACACCAAGCCTTCATTGTTTGCATCCCAATGGAATTCCAGTCTTTCTTTATTGCGCATGTCCTCCGGGACAGTGAGCTTTATCCGGAACCAATGTGTAGACCAGCTCGGTCCAAATGACTCCCCGATGTGAGTAGGCTTGAATTCATGCGACGTCGCTTCCTCGAAAGTCGGTCGCTGCAGGTCGGGAACCGAATACACGGATAGCTTGACATGGTCTCGATCTGAGTTGACCGCTTCAAAATATTTTGAGACGAGGTTTTGGCCTTCGTACTGGCCTGTCGCTGTGAATTGTTTCAACCGGTCGGTGTAGATCTTGGTTATGCGCTGGCCGACCGGGCGCTCCGCTAGCACAGGGAGGGTCTTCGAAGCTGGAGTGGGGGCAATATGCGGGGCTTCTCCACCCATAATGACGATTGTCTTCAAGCGGGAGTGGAAGATACAAAGTGATTGTCGAAAGTGAGATGTTCAGAGAGGTTCAAGAGCTTGAAATTGGAGAGAAGAATGTAAGTGAAACCCAAGGGAGGAGCTGAGTTCCAAATGCGGAGTCGTGGAGGCGTACAGGAATGTGGAGCTTGCAGGTTAAGAAGGCGGGGAAGGATGACACCTACCACGACGACTACAGTAGACCGTGACCCAGTCAACAACTCCACTCCTTGTAAGCAAAAAGGGGCAAAAATTGAGGTGTTGAGATGCTTCGACCTCATATATCTTCCTGAATAATCAAATACTAGTTTTTGAATTACGCAAGCTGTATACTACTGCCCATTTGAGTAGATGGCAGGCTACCTATTGTCTTTTCCCTCTTAATAGATCGTACTTGTTGTGACCTGCCTGTGATTATCTGGGACGAAGTATGGAAGTGACAGGCCATATTACTAGTAGTAGAGCTTAATTCAAGTTGACTCGTGGATAGAGAAAGATTTCTTGTTGCTCGTGCTAACTCAGGTATCACAACCTGGGAAGTTCAACGCCCTTACAGCACCTGAGTATTTGGATAGTCAGATTCCTTCAAATGATTTGTTGCTTCCTCAGAGCTGCATACTTCTGCTTACCTAAAGGTCGAATGGTATCAGCCAGAAAGAACCTTTCTTCCAGCTTCGAGATCTTGGATCTCCCTTTGAAGTTGTTGCCACTTTCGTCGGGTTCTTGGGTCTTCTCCCGCTATCTCCTCCAATTTCTCATTCGAAAGACTGTTGACCCACGATGCGGAGAGTAAGTTCATCGGTGCCATGGGCCCGGTTATATGTGCAGGTGATAGTCTGCCGCTTGCATACACACAGCGTCGACGAATCTTTTGCGAGTCACCTTGTAGTACGATCGCAAGATATCGTGGATTTCTTGAACTGCATGTTTTTCATTGCTCATGTTGGTATGTTTCATAACATCATTCAGTCGAACCACATCTCCATGGTCGCGGACATGGCGGACTAACGGGGTAAGCTTGGACTTGATCTGTTCTTGTCGACTAGAAAAGCATGAAATCATTTATGCATCTCACAAATGTCATATTGGGCTAATATTTTTTAAAGGATGAACAAACCACTTTTGAAGATTGTCTTTCAGATAGTGATTGAGTGCCATCGGCGTTCCTTCACGTTCAATCCGCAAAAGGAATTCCACATGAGCAATAGAATCTCGATACCTGCAAAGTAGATCATCCATCAGGAGAGCCAGCCATAATAAGCTTCGGCTCCAAAATTACGAATCAACAAAAGAAAGAAATTTGTGTTTATACCATGAAAAATAAGATTTTCAGCAAATCTAATCAAGTAGATTTTCTTAAGCATATTATAGTATCAGAATGAAGGTTTCCACGGAAGCAATAAATAAGATTACAATACGCAGGTGGAACAGCAGACAAGAGAATTATATTACGGGAAATAGCGAGTTACCGACTCACACTAAGATTACCTACCAAATCTAGTAAATACCCGCAAGCCATTAAGCCTTTGGGACTTCAAAATAACTATATTTATTATCGAAAGAGGCCTTAACAAAATTCTGTATGCATCATCACATACAACACACGGCCTTATAGAACTTCAAAGCTTGGTTCTCCTTATTTGCCTGATTCGGTGAAGATGATAGTTCGACGCGTAGATGGCCTCGCACAATTTCTCCGAAATCTTTTGTCACAGCAGGTCCAATAATTAGACAATTCTATTTCAAAATGTCTATCTGGACTAGTAGTAGCGTATGTGGATCTTCGCGTCCTGTAATCAACACGGTAAGCTAAATGAAACTCCCCATCAAATTAACTCGATTTTAGTTAGCTGGGATAGTCCGAGCCGCAACCGACTACCCCACCCCGACTTCGGCCTCAATATTCTACAAATCCAGCGGCTATCGTCGGGGGTCCATACTACGAGTCTATATCCACAGTTCAGAAGAAAAAAAAAATTTGGCATACACATGTACGGAGTATGTGCTAGCAAGCATCTACTAGTACATAAGTGATTGCAATTTAACCTCTCACTTGCTGATAAGCTGCAAAATCTGCATGCCAAAATTAATCTTCTCGTTCTACACCCCTACTAGTATTCGACTAGTTGCAAAACGCCGTCTGCTACATTTCGATTTCTTCGTCTACTAGATCTTGCCTAACATGCGTCTTGGCTTCTTGGGCTTGGGGGTTATGGGCAGCGCTATGGCCCGTAACCTCTCCAAGAAGTATCCTCTTATGGCTTGGAACCGAAGTCCCGCAAAATACGCAACGCTCAAACAAACTCGTCCGAGCGCAGTTTCGTTTGGGGAGACGCCTGCAAAGGTTGTGGAGAGCTCGGATATCATCTTTGTGATGCTCTTCAATGCTCCAGCGATCCAATCAATCCTCGACGCCGATTTTAAACGAGCTCTTCCAGGCAAAGTAATAATCAACACCAGTTCAGTACCTGTCGAATCTAGTTTATCCTTGGATAAGGAGATCCGAGAGGCTGGAGGGCGGTTCCTTGAGATGCCAGTCAGTGGTAGCAAAGTTCCTGCTGAAGAGGGTCAGCTTGTCGGCATGATGGCTGGGGACCCCGATTTAGCAAATAGTATTCGGTCTATCGTTGAACCTATTACGCGCTCTGCTGTCTACTGTGGCCCTATTGGCTCCGGTCTGAAAGCAAAGTACGCTATCAATACTTTGCTGATCACTCTCACTGTTGGACTGGCCGAGTCGATGAATCTGGCTAAGGCTCAAGGCCTCGATCTTCAAGCATTCGGGGAGGTCTTAGAATCGTGCCCTATGGCGTCAGCTTATTCCCATATTAAGGTCAACAAAATGCTTAATCAAGACTGGTCTCCACAAGCTGCGCTTAAAGATTGTTATAATAGCACTCAGCTCATTCAGTCTGCCGCTATTTCAGCACACACGAAGTCACCACTCATGGATGTTTGCGGGAAACTATACGCACAGGCAATGGATGAGGGGCTAGGAGAGGAGGATATGATTGCAATTGTGAAAAGGATCAGTGATGGCCACAAATAGTGTATGCGCTTCTTGACTTTTCTTTTCTTGGCTTTACTTTTATATAAGTTCAAGCCGTCTATGGTATTGGTAAATTTTAGCGATTTGACAATGAAATCTTTCAAGAGTTGCCCCGAACATCAATGGGAACTCAATCATCCAAGTATTTATTAGTTTATCTTTGACTGGACCTTGAACTAAATTAGCCAATAAAAGGATTTTCACTAATCCTTTAGGGATGTCCTTTCAACGAGCGGCTCAGTGGTAGCCACCAAGATAGACCGTACGTCCTGCAACATCCCGACATTGGCTTAGATTACTCCTTCAAAGCTCTTGGTCTTAGTAATTTAATGACAACCTCAATTTCCTTCCCTGAAATCCACCGTATAATGCTCCTCATGTATATGAGTTGTTATTTTTTTCTTTTATTTCTTTTTTTACCATTCGAATCTAACCAAAAAGTGCAAGAATTTCTTTTAATCTCCCTATGAAGTGATTCTGTCCAAAGACTTACTCCAATAAGGTTGAACAGATTTTCCAAAACTTATTCTGACTGAATCTCAAACGATTTGCGGTTGAAATTTCTTTTCACCAATTGGCCAGTTTTTGCGGTTTCCAAGAAATGATTCCAGTTATGGCAGATGCGGAAGGCAATCCCGAACTTTCTATTATTCCGAGTTTATTTCCCAAGCAATTTGGCCAAGCCAGCATCGATAGATTTGGTCGACGGAAATGAAAATGTTGAGATAGACAGCCCTAATTTTCAGGTACAGTACATAGTTGTCAAATCTGCATACTCTACCGATTTGAAGAAACCAAATCCATTCGTACTTCTGCGGAGGAAGAACACTGAAGCTGCTTCGGGTATACTCCGGCGGCACTCGCTCTCCCACGGCAAAACAACGGCAACGTGCCTTTTGCTATACGCGTATTCGGCGAGGACCAGACTCCACACGGGCGCAGTAATCGCGGGGGTTAGCATTGTCGTCCTCCTTATTTTCGGTTTCGGTAATTCCGCCCGATAACGGGTATCCCGCCATATAGAGCCCTGGAGTTCGGAAACTGAATGTGGTCTCGGCATAAACATCTCACTTACTTTCGTGAGACAATCTAGAATTCTCTTGAAGTATTAATCATAAGTAAGGGAGGAAATCTTACATCGACGTCATGGCATCTCCTCAATGGCTCCTTAATAAGAATCCGATACGGGGATGAGTCTACTGGAAAATACGTAGCACCCTTCTGGTACCTTCATGTGGGTATGTTTGAATTGTAAAGAACCCTCCGATGAGGGCCCAGTATTCTGTTTGAAGTGGAGTGAAAATTTGTCATGCTCATGTGGAGTTGCGATTGAATCTCGAAAATACTGTTCAGTCTTTTATTTCTAATAATGATTTCTCATCACCCGACGCGTTGAGGTGGCATAGTGTCTTCGGATACCCCGATTTCCACAACCCAATGAACTACGTCATAGAATATGGATGATATATATAAAAGCCATAGCATAGTCAAGTTTAATTCGAAGGGTAGCTGAAATCAGCTTTCTTGATAGAGGTATTCGAATCGGAAATGAGCGTCACATTTGAAGTCTTTCGTGGTGGTGAAGATGGAAAGATTTGGGCTGATAAGACCACCCGTCAACTTGAAAGCAACGAAGTCTATATCAAAACCACGCACTCGGGTCTCTGCGGAACGGATGAGCACTTCTGTAAGTCTGGACAAGCTCTAGGCCATGAAGGCGTGGGCATTATTCGCCAAGTCGGCAGCGATGTTACCAATGTGAAGATTGGACAACGGGTGGGTTTTGGATATACCCACTACGTTTGTGGTATCTGTGATCAATGTTTAATTGGTACGACATACAAGCTCTGGTGAGCTTTGTCTTTCATATCCGGATATTTTCTAATTTAGGTACTAGGCCAGGATCAATACTGCCACAACAAGAAGGAATATGGCACACATGACCATGACCTTGGATCATTCGGTGAAGGTGTGGTATGGGATGCGAAATGTGTCATTCCAATCCCAGATGGATATGACTCAGCCCATGCAGCACCGATGATGTGTGCTGGTGGTACTGTTTGGACTGTGCTTTCGGAATATGGCATCAAGTCTACGGATCGTGTGGCCGTCATGGGCATTGGTGGGCTTGGACATCTAGCTGTCAAGCTATCATCTGCGATGGGATGTCAGACTGTTGTTCTTTCCAGCTCCGAGGCTAAAAGAAAGGAAGCCTTTGAGTTCGGTGCCTCCGAGTATCATGTTTTCAGAAATGGAGGAAAAATTTCTGGCTTCAAGCCAGTGGATCATCTCTTGGTTTGCAGAAACGTTGCTGCTGATTATAACTCGTATGTCTATTGATTTCTTTCCACCACTGATATTGATAGATCTCCTCATCAACAGATACTAAGATCTTTAGACTTATCGACCTAATGAACTTCCACGGTACAATCTACCCATTGACCGTCAGCTTCGCTCCCTCAGAGGTACCGCTTCTTTCTATGAACTTCAAGGGTATCAGAATCCAAGGATCTCTGGTCGCATCACGCCGCAGTTTACGCACTTTGATTCAATTCGCAGCACAGAAAAAGATTACCCCAACGATAATGACATTTCCTTTGACCACGGATGGTGCTGAGACTGCAATGGAAACCCTTCGTAGTGGCAATATGAGGTACCGGGGTGTCTTGGCCTGTCAATGAATACTGGCCAAGCAGCTCCTGTGAGAGGAGGCCATGAGCTTTTCCAGATGACTTATTGTTGACATGATAGGTCAGAGACAGGTAAGAGAAATTGGTCCATAAAATGATTTTGTTAGCATTATGCATGATGAGGGGCAATTCAAAGTGTTTGTACATCGAGAAGTTTCGGTGACAGAAGAATTCATCTTGCCATGCCAATCATTCAAGTTCAAGATTTGAGATATCTATATGCCAAATCAGTAGAAGTATCTAGACTTAATGGGCAGACTGCTCAATATATTACTCCAAAAATCTGTAACAGTCCTACGGAGGTGAAAACGCCCAGGCTGATACCGGAAAGGGTCTGTCCAAAATACCCAGGCTCGACAGAAGTCGTATAGTGCTTGATGTGGTATCACAAGTCTTCCAAACATCATGATCATCCCCCGAAAGTTACTAGTAGAATTGAACATTTTTAAAGTACCCTGTCTGCCTCTGCTTGATAATAGATTCGCTACATATAATTTAACAGCTTCCGTGGGTATCTAGGTATAGAAGGCAATCTTTCACTTGTGGTGTGGGAGACAAAAAGTAGAGAACCAGGTAAAATTTATATTGATGAGTAAATATCTATGGGGAGCGGGTAACATGCAATCAACTTCCAAGGTTTGAATGAAATTTCCAGCAAGCAGTTTTAATCCTTCTTTCTTGGCCAGGAGACCAGCACACGATGATAGATAAAACTGGACGGGTCAATTGAAGAAAAGCATCAAGCTTAGCTATTGACGACCAAGTTCAGTAAAGCTGATCAAAAACTTGTGTGCTTTCAGCGTTTGCGTCCGAATTATTTCCATTCAAAACGTTATCAAAATTGCAGAGCCCCGAGGACATTACGTCGATTTCAGATCCCAGAAAGTATGATAGAATATCCGTTGATGTGAAAGACGTATCAAATGACGCATAGCTTGGGGTAAAAAGGGTATCTGTCATGGTCTCATCCTCAAATAGAGGCGGTGGCATGTCTGTACCTAAGCCGGTCCATTGGGTTGGATGCTCGGGATCCGGTGCTGACGATTGCGCCCTTTGAGTTCCAGCAACTTTTTGGGCTGGGCTGACCTTTGTCGCAAGAAGACCCATGAATTTAGTTGAGATGTGATCCAAAATATCGCGACTTCTCTTTGCTTCTGGCCAATGTTCACCCATGGCGCTCAATACATTGGAGGAGTTCTTTAAAGAGATAATCACGGCGCTGAAGTCCGCCTCAACGGTACTAATTCCTGGAGCCCAAGCACAGTAAAGAATGACCATCACGCACAGGAAGAGTGAATGAACACTGACCCAACCATACTGTAGGGAAGAAGAAGAATACAATTGGTAGTAAAGCTTACTGCATTCCAAAGCACTGGAAAAGCATTCTCGTAATGACCCTCTGTCAGGATTTCTGAAGCGTGGGCTTGGCCGGAGAACAAGCATGACAAGTTCATGATACCTTATCTCACATAAGAGGGATATGTGATGAAATGGACCATCTTGCCCGTAAGAAGGTATCGAGTTCCTCCAATCGTTGAGTCGGTTTAGAATATCGACTTTCCATTGTTCGGCATCGGTAAGTACTGGTTGTGTGTAAGGAGGATATTGTCGGTCGACGCAGTAAAGGACGCATTTGATTTCGGAATTGAATCTCGCAAGCTTAAAAAGATGAATGGCATGTGAAATCTTGGTTGGTGGGTCTTCCGCTCCACGAGCTTCAGGTCTATCTGATTCAAGCTTTTCGTCTTCGAAGCCAGCCGGAAACTAAGCTAGTCAGCAGGAAATTGGACTCTATAATACCAGACTTACTCACCCTCAGATCGCATTGCTCATCTACTATGCCCATGGGTCTCCCCATTAGAGTACTCAAAAACCGATCAATGGCGTAAATACACCAAAATGCTCTAGTACGCATCTCCGTCTCAAGTCCAGTAAACCTGCTCCCTGGTACGTTGCGATGAATGCCAAGCTCTATTGCCAAACCCAAAGCATGATGATGAAGCAGCCAGAGGCTCAATCCGGACGACGGGTTGTTGAAGGCATACATTTGAAGAAGGAGAATACATTGTACTCCATCGAGAGACACATTCGCAAGGGCAGTTTTGATGAGCTCCATGGCAGTGGCATAATATCCCTCGCTAGATAAAATTACCTTTGTGCGTCCGGAAAGGATGCTGGCTCCTATTGCAAGGACCAGATATACTTGGAACCTCTGCGAGGAAGTGACATCGTCACCATTGTACATTTTTTCGATGATATTCCAGTGGCCTGGCTCGTGGATAAAAGGGAATTGCAGGTGCACTGTGTCGAAATATGATCGAGAGAGCCAGCGAGTGTGCTTTTGATTCAAAGGCAGCTCTTTTGGCTGAGGTAGAAGCAAGTCATCTGGAACTTGCAAATTATCATCGGAGGCGGTTACCGAAGATGCTGGCTTTTCCACTTGAACTCTCTTCCCAAGTGCAGCTAGGACAAATTTTGTAAAAAACACACCGCTGGAAGGTCCCAGATAGCGAAGATCTGCTCCACCAGTAACAGATACGAGGCCCAATTGTTCAGTAATTGAGCTTGAAGAGCCCACACTCATAGCAGTGGCACCAACGGTGCTATTTGAGTTATCTTTTGGAGTGGTCGGTTGCAGGTTGAATTGTTGGCTGTATGCATAATGAAGCGAACGGCCAGGCCCCACGCCCAGATCATAATGCGGATCAAGCTCATGAACAACAGACTCCAACCATTCAACTCGAGCTTCCAGCTCGCTGACATAGCTGCGACTAGATTAATCAGAGTCGAAGATTTGTAATGGGATAACTAACCGAGGAAATTCTCGCGACGAGCCTCCACCTTCGCAACGGACACCCGCTCGTTGGCATGAGCTGCAAGCAGGTAGCAATGCATCACACTATTAGCAAGATTTAGCGGAAAGGCTACGCTATGGTGATGTTCCGATATCAGAGTAGCCGGAGTGATAGAGCCACCCGTCGGATATAGAGACGTCCGGGGAGACTTACGCGGATTTTCCGTTTCTGACATCGTGTACATGCTGCGCTGATTCGCGATCTGGTTCTGAATTGTGCGTGGTTTTAGTTCGACGGCATGGATATTTTTCATATGTATCGTATTCTGTATTTCACACTTTTTGCTCATTTAATCAGTTGTGGATTCTCTTTCAACAGCTTTGACACGAAGGGACAATTTGCCAAGAATGCCCACGCAGGTTCCGATGAGGAGTGATGCAACAACAATTCGGCACCATGGCAATGATGAGTCATTTCTCGGATACTCCGTCCAGCCCTTGGGGGGATAGCGGATACACCGTGTTCCTCCTGCTCCACACGTATTAACAAATTTCAAAGCACCCGTACTCTACATGTGCCACTATATTTCCTGCACCTCTCTTGACTGTTCAAGTCTTCTTAGTTTGTTTTCAGAGGCTTCAATAGTTTACTTGTATTATCCGAAGTTATCTTACCACAAATTCTACTCCCTTCCTTCAAAGCTTGATAATCATTTGACGAGTAACAAGAAGGATCATATGCAATGTAGATTTTCTTTCAAACCATGCAGGGCAACTCAAAAGATATTCTCATTTTCAGATATTGATTTCGGTTCCATACTCTAAGCCAACCGTGGGCTACTGCTTGCCACATATAGCGGCTTATAGTATCCCAAATCCTATGTGTTCGAAGCTGAATGACGGAAGCAAAGATTCCACCGGGTATCTAACTCTGCATGCCTTATATCTGACGTCAAAAATAGGCCAAAATTCGTGAACTAATGATCCATCGCGAAAGCTTCATCTGTGATAGAATTTAAAGGATTATTCCCATAATCTTGAGTCCGAGTCTCATGTAGGTTACCGGATCTTATCGAACCTTCAACCCCGACACCAGTCTCCTGCACTAGATGATCTGTGAGGACAGCAGTTCCATTCACCATTGAGCTTGAGGCTTGATCTTGCAGGTCATGTTCGTCGCCTCCCCGTGGTATTTTCAACCACCTTTCACATTGAGCCACAATTTCTCGTAGCCCTTCTCCCATGCAATGAATGAGCTGACATTAGCATTATATTTTGGTTGAGCGGAGGGCTTTTAACATGCCGAAGAGTCATTTTTGAGAAAACAAAAAGAACGATATCCAAATCTTAGCAGGAGGTATGTTGGAACATACTAGAGACAAGATTCTGCCAATGCAAATTGATAGAGCAGGATCAAGTTTGATTTGTATGTCACGCGCAGTACAGCCTCTGGTAGTAATTGATAAAAACCTCATCCTATAGTACAAACCCGCCACTCCTGTGTCGGCATGGGCTCACTGAACACTCCCAGATGCCGTTTACGAAAATTGTTCCGTGTTTCACGGGTTTTCCGTAAAAGCGTTAATGTCCGGATCCAACCCCGCATATCTTGCCGCGTTCCAATCCGATGAAAATGATTTCGCTCATTTTGAAACTCTCTCTACCTCTCTTCATTTAGTATTTCCTTGAGCATCATGCCTTTTTATGAAGTACAGTACGCATTTCCTTTGGCCAAAGCCAAGCGTGATGAACTGGCCCAAGCGATCACGGATATTCACACGAGGAAATTTTGTACCCCGAGTCTATTCGTGAATGTAAGATTCACTGATTCCAGTTCGCACTGTAATTATCTCGGGGGCGAAGAGGTTAGTAAACCAATCTATTCAATGTCGTTTGCAATAAGCCTTATGTCCGAGTTCGTTGTGTATTACCAAACTTACTTTACCCTCATCAGCGCCCTGTCAGCCGAGTGGTTGGTGTAGTTCGGGCAGGTGGCCCCCGGAAAACCTCGCATTTCAACGACTTGGCAAAAGAGATTCTGACGGCATGGGATCGAATTATCAATGATGGAAAGAAAGGCCACGGTGCGAAAGAATTGAAGGTTGTTACAATTCAGGCTGCCATTACCGCTGCTTTGGAGAGTGGATTCCAAGTCCCTGAGGTGCGTCCCCGTATCTAATAGATACCAGAGATCTCAAGCCTCAGTGTGCTGATCTGATATTGTGGCAGGCTGGAGGGGATGGCAATTGGCTTAGAGAAAACCGGTCTCAATTTGAGACACTAGCCAATGGCGGAGATCCTGACTTTGTTAAGGTTTTGCACGAAATGGACAATCGCAAAGATTTGATTCATGCGATGGGCGCCCATTAGGCTTTGAATTCTAAGCCAAAAGTAGAGAAATAGCATGAAATGAACAGATCGACACTCAGTAATGCTTTGGAAAATTGTCAAAGCTGGCTTGTGGTCCAACTACTCAGGTCAAGGATGACTCAAGTTCTTATCGAGGGAGAGAAGTCAATGACTTGCCTGACGATGAAACTAAATGCTTTAGATCATCCTCCCGCAATCGAGTTACACAAACTCCTTGTTGGATCGACTCGCACCTTATTGTATTGTCAATCGCAGCGGAGATAGTTCCGTAGACCCCGGAGGCCAGAACGGCAATTACGACATTATACCCTCCTATGTGGTACCAGGTATAGATGTTTTTGTCGGTTTGCTGTCTAGTAAAGCCGGTTAGAGCTACCTAGCTTTCGTCAAGTATCGCTTCTACAGCCCCGCTTGGTAGAAAGAGCAGCGATCTAGATAACCTATCTCCCTTTTTTTTTAGTTTCTTTCCACTTAATATTGCTAGAACGGCATGAAGTTGTAGACAACGAAACAACTTCAGTCAAGTAGATGACCGCTGAGAGTTTACCGGCTCAATATCCAATAAAAACGGAATATTTTACGTAGTTCATCTAGTTACACATCTGCCTGCATAATTCTCCCAGATCCGATCAATGCATCGGGAGAATGAAGCTGATCCTAGGAACGTCAAATCTCAATAGAATCAATTGTTCAATAAAACGTAATTAACCAGGTACAATTTGCCTGCAAAGGAAAAGATCGTCAGTTGGAGGTAACTCTACGACATACTCTTGCACAGCAGTCGAGCTAGCGTGTCGTTTTATTGAGCCCGGTTACTCAGGGTGTCTGAGTTGCAGGAGCTTCTTAAGCAATCTGTAATTGATCAGGTCAGAGTCAGTGATCTGATCAGGGTGCTCAGGGCAGACTCACTGAGCAAACAAGGCTTTGAAAGCTGGCGAGTCATGGGCACCTGGGCTAATGTTGAATAATACTGCCGACTTCCACTAACATGTGTCGGTGTTCCTATGTTTGAATAAAATCCCATGTCTACGCGGGTAGAAATTGTCATAGTACTTATTGATCATTTTCAATAGGATCGTCATCTGGTATCATGGCTGTCGTTCTACCGTTTGTGGCAACTTCCATGTATAGTAACCTGGGAAATTCACTGGGCTACCTCACTGTTAGGGTTTTTGGAGCTGTTCTCAGCTTGTATACCTTTTGCCTTCATCAAGTATGGGAAGTTTATTAGGCGGATGAGTGGACTGCTGTACAAGAGTACACCTTGAGAATGATATTGCTGGGAAAATGAAGGGGAAATCGAAATAAATTGGAATTTGTTGACATCAAATAAAAATATATGCGCATTACTATGTCTGTTGAATGTGGAGGTTATATGTTCCCGCAAAATTCCTCAGGACTGCCCAGGAATGCCGCGTTATTTTGTTCCTCTCGGAATTGAGCCAACCATTCATGGTTATCGGCCATTGTTTGATTCCATGGATCCTCAGAATCAAACAGCAGACATCTTGCCTCTGATTGAAACATTTCGTCTGATGGGATAATGCCTCTGCTCATCATTCGCTGTGCGTAGTGGCTCAGATGGCGAGTGAGGACTTCAGTATAACAATCCAATCTGCGCTCCTCGCGTGCCGGGATTGTTTCTAATGGGGAATGCTCAGCATCGCAGACTCCAGGGGGCGTTCCAGTTTTGCCTGGTTCATCCTCAAACCTAGCCCGAGACAGCATCTGAGCGAGGTGATCATTAACTGCTCCATTCGTAGCAGAAAAAGGCACCAAAGTGCGGGATTCGAAATCAAGTAAATAAGGCGGTACACCATGTTTGACTTGCATAGCAATCTCGGGTGGGAATTCGTGGTCACCTTTCCAGTCCGCCATCGTACAACCCTCTCGAAAATGCACTGTTAGGTGATCGGCTCGCTCATTCCAAGTCGACAATCTTTTGTTGCAAAACCCACATCGCGACGGAAAATCAGAGACAACAGATTTCCAGTCTTCAATTAGTGGAACGGTGTCAAGACGATGGAAACGCCGTATGTGTTGGATGAGATGATCTTTTCTTCGAAATTTGGGTTTCTCTTTGTATTCACAGAGGCCATGGTTGTGTTTCTCAAGGTGTTCGGCCGTCGGGTCAAGCTGATTACAATAAGCACAATGAGACCGCCCAGTAGACGGCATGACTACTGCACCCCCGAATGGAGTACAAGCCCAACTCTCCAGGTTCAAATGGAGGGATTTTTCGTGTCTCATCCAGTCATATTTACTCTTAAATTTATCACAGCAAAAAGTGCAACAGAATATGCGCGGATTGTTGGCCGAGCTTCTTTTCTCTCTTTTTGCATCATTCCGCTTTTTCCGAACACCCGAGGAGATTCTATTCCTACGGGTCAGGTTGTTTTTTGAGGAAGCAGACCGAGCGGACTGACTAGAATGTTGTGATGAACCACTGGTCGCGCTCTCCCCACTGGTTGTTGACAGTGCTTGTGACGACGAATGACGGTGATGTCGAAACGCATCGGTGTCTTTGAAGACGAGTGTTTCAGGACTTTGGTCTGAAACGTTCACCAGAGAAGATGATTTCAGAGCTTTTTCAATCGCGGGCAAGCTGGCAGCCTCGTCTTCAGGCGGTGACTCTTTCCAGCGTTGTAACGGATCTGCAGGGCCCTTGCACGGCGGTATGGGGATGGCATTCGGTCTCTGGCCAGTATGCTGTACCCTGTATCTGCTTCTTCTCCGTGGAAGTCCGCGGAAGATCTCTGTTGGGGTTTCTGCTTGTAATTTTGAGACTAATTGTGTGAAATCGCTGGTATCACCTAGCGATGATGTCATGGGTGAGATGAAGCCATTAAATGACTCCCGGTTCTCGACTGGTTGACTGGTAGGCAGAAATTGTAGGAGAGCATCATCCATCCAAGTATGATCATTGGGCTGTCCAGCGGTCAAGCTAGGAGAATCAATTTGGAAAACATCTTGACTTGTCTGAAATGGCGGGGTCGAAAAGTTTCCGAAAGACGGGATGAGATCATCTACAGGGTGGGCAGTATCATGAAAAGTGTTTGTGTGTTGTGCGAAGGACCCGAGTGGTGGCGCTGACAGAAAACCATATGCACCGTCAATATCCTCGGCATTGGCATGAGTTAGTAGACCATCAAATTCCGATGAATCACGACCTTCCATTGCATCTGTTAGTATATTAGTGATTGACCCATCAGAATGATAAATATACCCAGAAGTTACGTGGTCTCTTCTGCTGTTGCGGGTTCATCTTATCTCTTCTCATCGGACGAAATGAAAACCATCAACAGGAATCAAGCCTTTCGCGTCAATAAATCAGATATTCTTGCAAATTGTACATATTTAGACATAAGGCGCTGATGGTGGCAAGGAAAAAAATGTTAAAGCGGGGACGGATATTTTAGGGCAAAGAAAAGTGGGCGGTGGCAGCTTACGACGCCACTCAGCGCTTCCGGCTGGAACAGCCCAGAGAAGATTATAAAGACTATCGCAATTTTCAGTTGTTATCCGTTTTTCTTTTTCTGCTAGGATTGAAATCTGTCTAAGTATTTATTTCGTGTTGATTTCGTCGAAAATCTATTCATGTCTATAAACGAAGCAAAGTAACTAGCGTTGATTATTGCTTCTCGGGGACCACTCTTGCCCAGGGATGTTCGACGTTTCCATACATCATATCTCGCAGCCAGCCTTTGAGCCTTCCTGTAAATTCGGCGGGCATTCCATCAGGACCGGTAGGGATTTTGATATCTTTTCCGCGGTGATGAATCAGTGAAATCGGAGTAATGAACCACTGAAAAGATATCAGTTGTTAGTTGTTCTTCGCTAATGAAAGTTTGAAGGTATCAAAACTTACAGCTGTGCCAGCAGCAAAGGCTTCTAGTAAACGACCCTCGGAGACTGCGTCCTGGATCTCGCCAATGGTGAGTTTTCGCTCTGAAACTTCAAGTTCATCGCTCAGCCGCTCTTTCGCCAGATCAAGACAGCTTCGTCGAGTGACACCGTTCAAGATCAATTGATCATCCAGCGGAGCCGTGATGAGTTCAGTTTTGCCATCCTTACGTTTCCAAATCACGAAGAAGTTGCTTCCACCTGCTTCGGTGCAGTCACCGTTAGGCCCGTAAAGCCAGAGGATTTGATGATAACCTTGCCTGTACGCCTTCTGTGTGGCTTGCAACGAAGGTCCGTAATTTGCGCCAACTTTTGCATAACCGAAACCGCCAACCCATGAACGGACTACATCATCGGGATTTGTTAGAAGTCGTTTACCACCAGCTGGTTCATCCATTCGAGCCATGTATCCGACAATAATGTACAGAAGAGCCGCTGTCGGTTGTGCAACCCCGATCTGAGAATCGGTGCCAATGATTGTTGGGCGCACGTAAAGGAAATCTCCAGCGCGCTCCTTGCAAAGCCATTTACCACCATCCACCGAAAGCAACGCATATATGAGTTTCTCTAGCTCGGCCGGGTCGAAATGGGGCAGGGAGATTCTTTCAGCTGACATCAACAGGCGTTGGGCATTCCGTTCAGTTCGAAACATTCGTAACTTGCCGTCATAGCCTCGGTAGGCTTTTAGTCCTTCAAAACATTCGTAGGCATAGTGAAGGCACGATGCGGTTGGAAGGAGATTGAAAGGTCCGTATGGCTTAAGCTCTGGGGTAGACCAGCCACTATTAACATCCCAAGATACAACAATCATATGATCGGTGCATATGGTTTGCTTCTGCTTAGCGAGAGTTTCAACATCTGGTACCTCTCGAGGAGCGGTGGTGTATTCATATCTCAATTGAGACGCGTCGAGTGGTTGGATTGAGTTCATCGTAGAAGAGGGTTAGTTGAGCAGTCGTCGGAAGACAATCAGCGGTGCCTCGCAATGATTGTGTAACGGTGAAAAGACTTGCAAACAGGTATGCCGGCGACGGATTGGTTTTTAATACCATTCTAAATCTATTAAACCCAGCCATGGCTCTAGCATCCGCCAGGAGACAATTATTCTAATAGGGCGTGTTGTCGCGCCCTACATTGTGTGGGTCTGATGAAAGATTTCGGAAACATTCAACTCGGGAAAGTTTGCACGCCCTGTCGGTGGGTCGGTGGGTCGGCCCAATCCCCGTGACTCTCCGCACAAAACACCGAAGGGCGATACAGCCGGAAACCGTGGTGACACTAACCATATCTTATGAGTATAACTCCGAGGTTATCAAAGAAAGATCCAAATCAGGCACAGTCCCATATCTACCACCGTGTACACTAGGTGGATCAAGGCATTAGAGTATCATCATTTCAAGTTGGATAGTGTTCCCTAAGAATTACTAGAGCCTTTTTTTTTTCTTTTTTTTTCTTTTTTTTTTGTTTTTTTTTTTTTTTTTTTTGAAAAAAATAACGACTACTTGTAGCCCGATGTGACTAGTACATAAAGTATACACATGAACTCACCTCGGCCTGTGCAATGAGAGGCTCATGAGCCGAATTCTGACAATATCCTTTTCATCTAAAGCCTCCTGATATGTGCAAGACTTTCTCTCTCAGCTTTCTGGAACTTTCTGGCTTTCAGCTAAACTGCTTTGATCTCCTTAATGGTTCGAGGGCCCACCAACGCCATCATTTCCTCAATTTGTTATGGAAACATCGGCGATCACACCGGTAACAATATCCGGGAAATTGACCACCCATTGTAGTCGAGTTGGCATTGCTCTTTGACTGAGGAGAAGGTTTTAATAGGTGTTGAATGGCCATTTTGAAGAAGGGAGAGAGAAAGATGTTTCAAACTTCGCGGGAGGTAGTATAGTATCCGACAGTAATAGCGGCTGTAGAAGAAGCATATTGGTCCCAATAGGTACAGGAGTGTGTGTGTGTGACATCATTTACACTGACCTCTCACCAAAAGCGATATGCAGTATACGACAACTATATATCCGAGTTTGTACATCTAGAATGATCCACTTTCTGACATAAACTTAGAGCCTCGTCACGGCCTATCATGGCTAATTGCCGTTCCCATTGTTAGGCTGTCCTCATGACGCGGCTATAGTGAAATTGCGGATGAGACGGATAGCAAGTATCCGATTTTGGCTGCATCTCTTTTAGTTACCGCGAAAAAGCGGGCAAAGCAGAAGCTTAGAATTTGGACAGAGACTGTGTGGCAGACTAGGTATGGTTTTGTTCCGAGTTCGTTTGATTGAGCGTCGGCTCTTCTTATTCTCAATCTCGAACGGTGACGTTTTATTGTGAAAACGGCGGCGAAGATCTTCAATTGTGAGTATGGTTTTGGCGGGGAGAGCGGGTTTTTGTGCTGGGGGGATCGGTTGCGGTATGGATGTGGTAGGTGGCTGGAGGACGGAAGTATATATATTTTATTAGTCTTGGGGCGAGGAAGCGACGGAGTATATTGCTTGCTAAGGCTGGGGAGAGTTGGCGGTTTGAGGTAGTTGAGGTTTAGGGTTGGAGATAGTAGTAGATGAAGGTTGAGTATAGGAGTCGTTCTCTATAGTAGAGGATGCGATTGGTATTGACTAATTCGGTGTTTGTCTACTGGCGTTTACGGTGGTTTTCTTGTGAGATGCCCTATTTGAAGTAGAATAGTGGAGGTAGGTTAATCTAGGCGACGGATGTATATTGGTTGAGGGGGTAAGTATATCGATAGTTTAGGAGTGTTGTTTTAAGTTATTGTAGATGGTCTACTATAAGTAGTCTTTCGAATGTAGAAGCTGTATTTCTTGGGAAGATATATGTTGGAAGCTATCTAGGCGCTTGAACTTTTGATAAGCAAAGCAGTAGGCCAGACCGTCGCCAGTTGTGTGCACATGTGTGGTTGGTAGTAAAACTTGAAGCCGTTTTGAGCTAGTTGGAGCGGGGTGACGCCATTGTAAGCCCTAACCCATTCAAGTTGAATATCAACATTTTAATAGAACTACTTGCAGAATGCCTTTGCTGCTCGGGAACTTCAGTTCAATATAACATTCTAATTCTAACAAGAAGCCTAACCATCAATTTTCCCCTTCCCAGCCTTAATCAAATAGTATTCCAAGGCTGTGTCTTTTGGTACGTTGTGTTCCAATTAGACAGGTCTTTCTGTCTCAAAGCAGCATAGTTGCGGTCACCCTTGGTAGACAATCCAAGCTCCAACAAGGCATCCGCATACTACCTAGATTATCAGGCATTTCCGTACACACAGCATGATCATACCATGCTTGGGTGACCCCTGATGTCATCGACCCCCGGGGCCATATGTGTCAGCCTTGGCTACTTTAAACAACACAATTGCTCCTTGGCACCTTTAGCTTTGGCCCCAGTGGGTCTTCCCTGTAGCAAATACGACAAACAAAATATAGTTATAGGCGCGCTGGATCATGAAGAATGCATTCCTTATACTGATAATGTTAAGTGCATCGAAATGTTCTAGCATCAGCGTCGCTGCAGCTGTCATACAAGATTGTTTTCCTGCCGATTTTAGTGTCGATCAGCTGGACGATTCTTATACTTCTTTGAAGGGTCCTTATGCTGCGTGTACAGTTAATTTTCAATTTTCTAATCCAAGCACACAGGAATCATTCCAAAGATATCGGGGCTTCAGGCATCCAATATAGGAGGGTGTTGTATTATAGTCCTTCTAACAGATTTTAAGTATAAATAGAAAATGAGAGGTACATCGCATATCCCAATAAGTTGTTTCATGTCCTCTTCAAGGTGGCTTTGGGCTATTAGCACTCATCCTCCCCTTCATAGCGGAAGAACATCTCGACTATTCCCAATCCATTTGTCTTCGAAACAAGGCTGATAACTGGCCAATGAGAAACATCACTCTTATCAGTCCTCATTTTGCTGCCGACCATAGCATCAAGAGCACCTTGGAAAGAAATACTTTCATCAGAAGAAATTTGATAAGGCCCGTATATCCATCCCATTTGCCTAGAGCCAATAGTGTTAGCAATCACATGTTTCTCCACATGTATATTGAAAGTGGACATACGCATTTTGGAGCATTCCATCATATCCATCCTCACACATACTCCCCTTCACAGAGATACATTTGTCGTCCTGCGTGTAGTGAAGGTTGACTAAACATTTTGCTACGTCGGCGTCTGCCTGGGTAAATTCGTTATCGCCCTCGCCTGTAAGAGTGAAAACATTAGTTTATTAACTCCAGCATTGTGGAGTCAGGCAATAGGAGGGCTGTTTACTGTAGCAATATTGAAACGGAATGGGAAGGTCTCCTTGTCCTCCACCCCACATGTATTCACCAGTTGGTATATCGTCCGCACAAGCCGCATGGAAGTCGAATTCCTTTTGAAGTTCTTTAGATGAATATGTAATAAGCGCGCCAAAAAGGTCCATTCCTAGGCCTCGCTCGTTCAAGCTTTTCCCGGGAGAGACTGGGGAGGCACTGGCAGTGACAGCCAGAAGTAAAAGTGAAGAGATAGTTCTGACGGAGATGGTCAAATTAGATATCTGAAGAATGGGGCTGAAGAGAAGTTCAACTTACTGAAACCGCATGTTGATAGCTTGAATTTGATAAGATCTCTGGTATTGTAGCGGGGTTCTTGAATTTCTGATGATGCCTGATGAAGGAAATTCAGACGCTTTAAATAATTTTCAGTGGAGATTAAGATCATGCACATAAGTCATGTATCCCCTCAAGCCTAACCTCGAATATCTTGCAACACTAACAAACATCAAGATTCAACTCCAAACCCCCGATGATCATGATGTAGTCTCCAGTTGCCCTATTTTGGCCCCATCATCGCAAGGCTTGAACAATCATGCGCCAAATATAGTCAATCGCTTAATTTGCTCGTGCCATTTTGGGGTACGTTGCGGTTGCCAAGCTGGATTCTGAATGGTCAGTGGAGCACATGAGGATTCTATATGATCCACTTATGGAGCAGAGATCAACGATTCATTAGCCATGTGTACTAAGTGTCGGTCTCGGTTAATCGGGCACCCCGCGTCCCATTCAATTAAGATTCAGGGGGCTTGCATTGTTCCTGGTCTGACACACATTATGCGTGTGTAAAACCTCAGTTCCGATGAACCAGGGACGCTGATCGAACGAACACCTGGTTGCATGCTTATCTTCGAGGCATTTGGTCAATGAGAGACATAGATTCCATTTTCCAGTCCCCACTCTGTGCCGGAATATACGAGACCACACACAACCCGCGCGTTGTACCTGAGCTTCAGCCACTTTCGTACATGAACGATGATCATTTCTCGGCGGCCCCCGATGTCATTGACCCCAGCACCCTGGGTCAGTTAATACAACGCAATTGTTCCTTGGCGCTTTTTTGGATTTGGCCCCAGTGGGTCTTTAAATATTATCGGCCACTGAAACATTTGAACCCCGAAGTAAATTTAGTGGCGGAAGGTCCTTACCTAAATAATAGTATATCTGAATCATGCCAATTGGTTATACACCAGACTAGCGTGCAAAGTACTACATATGTACGAAAGACCTCGCGACTTGTGCGATATCTTTTCTGTTCCAAGCACTGTTGACTCGTCGGTAATTAAACCTTTTAAGCGAAGCAGCTACTCCGTAGGAATTTAGCGATCGCAAAACCAAGTTCCACCTAGCAGCAACCAAGAATAGACTACTGATAATTCTGGGTGCAATAAAGGCTTGGTGCCATGAAACCCATGTAGAACGGAAAATATAATCAACATCAATAAACATGGCTATCTCAGCAGCCTTCTCAAATTTGCGTTATTGCATGTTCATCAACCAAGCTGACGCCAAGCCAATCAGGATTTCAGAGGAATGTAGGTACTACATTCCTGTTGATAGCATAAGGTTTTAATTGTCGGACACGGGAACGCTGTGGCGAATACACGAGTCAAGACTGGAAATAACATCATGATGCCAACTTGCAGTAGTATACCGCACCTCGTCCGCTTGATCAAACTTGAAGTAGTAGTAGTAGTAGTAGTAGTAGTAGACTTGTACACCAGGGCTTCCAGTTTCTATGAAACTTAGGTCTCAATTATTAAACAAAAGATCTGAGCCGAAGAGTCCCTCATCAAGCCAATTGCTCAAGTCTATCTCATTTTCATCATTTTCCTTCAGCCATCCCCTTGTAGGGAAGCTGGGTGCATCGGTACTCTTTTGGGTCATGCTTTTCCCAAACTCCGAAGTTTTACTAATTTCTTTCGACAGGAAATTCGAGATGGCACAGTAAATATGTGCCGCTGACGTTTCGGGTAAATGTCTCGAGATCTCTTCCAAGTGCTCGGTGATAGCCAAGTTCCGCTCAGCGGCCTGTTCAATCTCGAGTTGACTCAAAGCACCCCGAGCGATGGCCTGATTTGTTTGTGGTTAATTCATTGATAGTTGGTCAGTCGCTGCACGAGCCAACACTTACATTGAGAATCTCTGTCGAAGCATGGCACATCATGAGGATTTGATTGTTATGATAACCAACTTTGTACTCTTGGAAGACTTGGTCATGTAGTACATGGTCAAGTAACCTGCTCGCGACATTCGCAGTACTTCGCGAGATATCGATAATTTCTTCGCTTGGGCCCCCAGTCTCCAAACTCGATAACTCCCTTAGTGCTTGGGCGCCCAAAATCAAAATACTGTGGTCGATGTAGAATGCCAAAATTGGTAAGTATGCCGAAGAGGATCGATTGTCTGGCGCGCAACGCAAAGCCCGAACCTGTTCCATGTCCGCAAAGGCTTGGGAATGCCAGTTAAAGATACATGATGAGGCCTTTGTTCTACGTTTTCCCTGCTGTAGGAGTTTTACCTGTCTCATTAGTATAGTCGTCGCAGTCATCAATCACAGTCACTCACAAGAAGCTGCCTCATCTCTACAACGCCAGATATAACGCGATCGTGAGGACTTGCTGCTGATGTTTGCCACCAGTGAGAGACCGATTTTGGGATTTCTTTCCAAGAAACCAAAGAAGCTCTCCCTGAAATTATACCAAAACTTTTATCAGAAATGAATATATGATACCATGTTCTCTCAAAGTTTTGGGTTAGATGTGCCTTCTGCTTTGCCGTCCCATTTGAACACAGCAAATTAACTTGCTCGGCAATCGCGCTTGGTTTGTCAAGACCGATATCCTTTGCAAGTTGGACTGCCTTGATAAATAAGTCAGGTTATCAGGTTAGCCTTTATGAGCGCTCGAGGGAAAGCAAGAATGACTCAAAGAAAGACTTACATGACTCAAACGGAGCCAGGAAGGGTCATCGGATTGCCTTTGACTCATTGGAGCCCAATATTGCATGTTAAGAATTGCTTGTATAGTTTCGATTGTTTTTATTGACGAAGCAATGGACCATTTCATAACGGCATCCGCCATGGAAACCAGCACTGGATAGAGAATCCGATCGCGCGATCGTTCAGATACAGCACATCCTAGTGCGCAAATAGCCGAAAACAATGTAAACGACGAATAATACACATATTCTGGTGTATGAAGTGTAGGGTCCAGCAAGCAGACAAAGGGATTGCGCACCTCGAAGAATCTTCCGTTGGCATTTTATTAGCTTGTACTTTTCTATCGACTTCAAGCGCGGAAAAGTCCTTTTTCCTCCTGTCTCTTTTGAAGAACTTACAGATTGAAATACAGTTGAACATCCCCTTTGTCAATTAACCGAGCCGTCACGGGATTGCAGGCGGCACTCTCTAGCCTTAAAATAGAATTACTCGTTTGAGAAGCGAGTACCTGCCAGTCGGTTTGAGGAGTTTTTCTTGGGGCTATGAAATGCCACAATTGATGAGTTCAATATACTTTTGCTGAGGCTCGAGACTCACAAAAGAATTTGGCTATTTTCTCTTCCTCCGAATTTGAGCCATACCTCCAACTTTCAAGATGAGAAGATGTAATGTGTTCATTGATTTGATTTTTAGCTTCAAAAGATGCGACGCGGTCCTTTTTTACGGTTGTAGCCAGCGAATTTATTGGCGAAAATAATGAAGGGTGAAGATCTTCTTCCCCTATCAGTTGATTATTTTCTTTTGATTTGAGGCTCGGCTGAATCTAGACTTCATCAGTGGCTCCTCTTTAGCAATCCGAAATGATTTTTTTACATACCAGGTAGGGTGATTGTGTGTTGGAAGTTTCGGCACTGGGTTCTAGTAATGCTGCAAGGACTTGGTCCCTCACATTGGTTTCTTTTAGTTGAGTAAGGATCTTCTCAACAATATCTAATTTGCTGCTTCTGTGTCAGTATAAGTGTAAAGGAGATGCTCCAGATAAGTTAAGACAAAATTCAACCGTCTCTTACTTCGTGCTGTCTTTCTTTCGGTCAAGATTTGAACGCGTGGGATATCGGCAGATTTGGTTTTGGCAAGTGCAGCGAGTACTAAATTATCATACAGTCAGATTGACATGCCAACACCAAGCAAGGAGGCTCGAATGAATACCAAGGTGATTTGCGATCACATCTTTGTCGCGAAATACGGCAGCTGATACATGCCGTTGGAGGCCGACCACCGCGTCCAGTGGATTCGCTGATTGAATGTTGTTGTTCCTTAACGGAGGCAGGCGTTGCTGGCATAATGGGTGATTGGGACGAAGCGACAGACATAGTATCCTGCTGAATTGTGCTGCGTACATACGTCTCGAGAATCTATAGGTATTTTGATGGTTGAAGGAATTTTCGAAACCAAGGTTCTGATCGAAAAGAAACGCGGTATTCTTGACTCCTCTGAGTCGGCTATCGCTGGAGTCGTTACGAATGACGCCCGTGTCAGCGCAACCTTGGAAGAAGGCGTCTCAAATTATACCGGACCGTACAGAGCCTTAAGCATGGAAGGATCTCGGGAAGGTCAAAAGCATATTCTGTCAAGGGTGATTTCATGCAAGCTGAGTGTACTTGAATGGCACCATATCCCGTGTTGGGCGTCATGAACCCTGCCTTTGTGGTCTATTTAGTAGGTAGTATATTCGGGGAGGTGTTCAAACGCCGAATTCATGGGCAAACACCGAATTCACAATACTTATCAAGATTACGACAGAGTATAGGTGTCACTCATTCCAATGCGCTATCTTGAACCTCGGGGTGGGGATTTTCAAATCCATCCACTGCGTGGCTCTCTCCACGGTCATCCCCGGATCCCCATGACAGCCTCGCAACCTTGGAAGCTTCGAATGTTTATCATCGGTATTTAGGCTCAGAAAATATTTTAAGATTTCCAGCTCATTGTAGACCATGTGGATTTTATCGTGAATTTCATCATAATCAGCATATTCATATTGTTATGAATACTTATTATTATCGCTAATTCCGGGGTAATTATGAGAAGAGAGGAGAGGTCTGGAGTAATATTACCCCGGCATCGGCACAGTGATATTTCACCGAACTCTACAACTTATTTCCATATGCACATAAAAAACCGTCTGATCGCTCTCAAGTGCTTTTTTCAAGGCTGTGACGAGTCAAGAAATTCCTGAGGTCTGTTCAAGTGATCTTTCCTCTCTACAACGGATCACTGGGTACATGCAGCAGCCTACGCAGATCAGCCACTCAAGATTCTACTAATTTTGTATTATCAACGCGAAGAAGAAACAAATCAATTTCATAGGTACTCTTTCATCACAACTAATAAAATGATGCACCAGTTAGTCATGTTAATCCCAATAAGCCCCGCGGCTAGTCCAGTCCCCCGCCACCGGCCCCCAATGCCCAGAAAAAGCCGGAGTTTCTTCGGCGGCAAATAAATCAATCCCCATGAATCCCCACGTGGATTTGAATATTCTCATCACTCCTAAAGGCTTAGCGCGTTTATAATATGGGTACCCGATTTGGAAATTCTTCAGGATTCCTGCCCCACGAAACTAACTCGATAAGTAGCTTCCCAAGCTACCCTACCCACACATGTATAACTTCACATGATTCGATTAGTTTTGACCATAGACCTGGGAAGGATGAAACATGGTCAAGAGTTGTGATGAGGATTGTAGTGATGAAATGACGCAGGAGGCTGGATGCGAGATTTCTAGTAAGATGATGACTGTGTTTGATGTTGAGAATCAGAAATGTGTTCAATAGTACTATGTTATGACGTAAATGCATTCACAGTATAGACAAGCATTTCAACAATTGAACATGTTGATCAAAATAGTTTGAATCATAAAAGATCTCATTGACCCATAGATTCAATGGGGATCCCTCGCACTCCACCAGAGCTCTGCCCGATCACCTAACATCGCAGATCCATCTAGTTCAATGACAGTGGCCAAAAAATGTCAAACCAACAGAATATATTGATAAATAGAAACATAAATGGAAAAGAGAACATCCACAGTGCCCTACATACCCACAGCACCTAACCCAATAGGGGATTTTATAACCCCTGCCCTGTTGATCATTGATCCTATGTACCTGTACATTGTGCTCAAGATGAGCTAAAGAGCGAGGTACAGTACATCGGTGGCAAGCGTCAGCACACAAAATTAGTCAATTGAGCTGGGTCCAGTAAGGCTCACGTGGAATTGTCGAATGGAGATACCGATCTGGATGGCGAGGCCCAGACGCCCTGGTACAAGCCGGAATTCTCCGATAGATACAGAGGCTCTTGTCACTCAACAGGGCTGCAGCCGGTATTCAAAGCTTGGCGTTTGTCAAGTTCTGGTTATAGATGCATGTCATAGATCATAGGCTTTTCCTGGAATACACTATTAGACAAGAATTTTTCTACGCATTGAGCTTGTGTTATCGTCATGCCATGAACTGGTAGTCTTATTGCATGGAAATTATCTTCTATTGGTACTTTTGTGTGGGCTTGAAGCCGTCCTTCATCCTTCAATTCATTCGGTATCATTGCCACTGGACCCGAAGGATCTTCATGTGTGACATTTGCCACTTTGTGGAGTCGCCGAAGGTCTGCGCGAGCAGTGTTTGAGGTACTATTTTGATGTGGGGCGTGGGTATGTATTATCGGGGAGGAAGTTAGTGGACCATTGTGTTGATGGGCGTGTGTGGAATTGGGCCGGTCTGGATGTAAGTCGGATGTATGCGTCAAAGACTACAAATTTCTTTGCGGGGGATCCAGGTCAAAAGTAGATGATATGTTAATTGTGATAGTATCTGAATTTTATAGTACAAAATGTGTATAAAGAATGTATCACGCTGATGAATGATAGGAAAGATGTGTTGATTGAAAATAGAACTATCCATTCTGATTTCAGTGGTTCTGCCGAGGCCAGCTCAGTCAGATGAGAGACAAGCAGGCTAGAACGAGAAGTCGCTAAGTCGCAGAATAAAAAGAGAATTCACAAATGAAAGACTTGTATATCAAATGGGAAGACAAGTATAGAACAGAAGGGACAAGGCGTCTGTGGGGAGTATCATAAACGAAAAGTTCAAGTCATGGGAACATCAATATAAGTTTCTAGGAGAATCAAGAAGTTGAGATATTAAAAGGGGGTAGCACCAGTGCTTTTCATCGGGGACCATGGGTCTTTTTGTGGCTTGCAAAGGTGTGGGTTGACGGAGCCAACAAGTTTAATGCGCGATCTGATCTCTTCACGGCGACGTTCAGCAGCATCGTCAGTGCTGAATTTCTTCTTAGCGCCAGTAAAGGCAGAGAGGGTCGATCGCTTGCTTTGGGTGGGTGTTTTGTTCTCCCCGGATTGAGGCCTGGGAGTCTTGGAGTAGTGAGGTCTCGAGCTAGGAACCATAGTCTGAGAACCTCTGTTTGATCTGAAAGCGGGAACTGGAGGGGGCTCTGAGCTACGCAATTTGCTCTTCGCAGGAAGTTGCCAGCTCACAGTGTTGTGCTTCCGGTTATCGGGCGGCGGCGCTGTGGAATGTCTCACTGGCGGAGGCGGCTGCGATTGTCTCATGGCCGATGGCAAATGAGGCTTCTTCATTGCTGATGGGGACTTAGATGATCTCGCTGGTGGTGGTGGTTGGGAGCTGCGCATCTTATTCTTCGCAGGCAGTTGCCAGGAGACAGTCGCATGCTTCTTCCTGTCGGTAGGCGCCTTTGGAGCCTCGCGTGGCTTGTCGTAGCTTGAGAATGAGCCCGAGCTAGAAGTGGAAGAGGCCTTCAGTTGGGCGTGGAACTCATCTAGCTCCTGGGTCTCTTCCTCGTCCTCCGGAATGGAGTCTGTGGGGTGAGCGTTCAGTGGGCCGTAGGGGCTTGTGAAGCGGCGAGCATGTACGCGAGGCACATCGATCGGCGTTTGCTTTGGTTGAGGTGGAGGTTGAGGCTTGTGTTTTTCTCTGTGTTCCTCTTTCTCTTTCTCCTCTTTATGACCCAACTTTTGCATATAGTTCATGAAAGAGTCCCGGACGCCAGATGATTTCTTGCCTGGCTGAATGGAGTACCACTTGGGCTGTTTCGCAGTCACATTCAAGCGGCCCTCCTTGCTTCCCTTGTTAGAGCCAGGGCTAGTGCGGCCACTGTCCTGTGGTGTCGCCAACTCGGGGAAGTAGTCCCATTTCTTTTCCCTGAAATAGTGGCTAGCGTGAGAAGGCTGGGGCTGCACTTGGCTTTCAGACCATTGCAATGGACGTCCGTAATGAGCGGATGTACCGAGAATAATTGAGGAAGCGTCGACATCGTCGGCTGGGGTTGTTACCGTTGAGTCATGATCCTTGTCATAATCGGAAGTCGGGCTTGTTGCGCCAGAGTTGTATCCAGTATACATAGTAGATGATTGGAACTCGCGAAAGTCATGTCCATCTTCGTCTTCTTCGTCCTCATCCGAGTTTTCCTCATCATCGTGACTTTTTAGGGGATTAGAGGCCCCTTTCCTTGGAGCGGCAGTGCCGAAAATACTAGTAGACAAATCGAGGTTGAACGGACTGGCCGGTGGCTTTAGCGGCTCTTCCGACCGGTCGTTGATGGATAATGGGTGAATGAAGGGAAGTGGAGAACTCGGCGGGCTATTCTTGAGATGATCTTCGGTGGCGGGTAGATCAATCAGACCCGTGAAGTCATCCGAGCCCGTCCGAACAAGAATCGGATAACTTCTAGTATCGGGATCATGCGGTGTTCCAAAGCTGCTGTCATCCTCAGTACTCGCTGTCTCGCTTGAGTCGCTGTACATGACTGAATATTCGCTTGGTGTGTTGAGGGTGTCTGCTCCCATCGATGACTTATTATGAAGAGTCGGCTTGTGAAAGATATCGGAGCGATGCATATGGGGTGTGAACGACATCACGCGAGGCGGCACGACCTTTTCCAAGCCGTCTAACGAAGCAGAGTGTCGTGGAGGCGGAGGTGCTGTGCGTCGGTTGGACATTTCAAAGGACAATGATATAGTAGTTGAAGAATGCGGCTGAGTATAGGAAGTACCTAAGCGTCTAGTACCCTTCTTCGCTTCTTTTCCTCGGGGTATTTGGATCACATCCAGTATATGTATGTAAGAGTCGACTGCGTTTTTGAATCCACAGAAGAGGGGGATCAGCCATGAAATAAAAGAGGAGTCAGGCCCGATTATCTACTGCAGCGATCGGCAGGATGGAGCGTCATTCGTGCACGGACGCTGCAACGCGAGGGGCCGCAAGGGATATTTTTGGTTGCTGCGTGAGGCCCATGATGTCGAGTGGAGATGTACCGGGGGGAGGGAACAGTCTTTGCCAGATAAAAAGAAAAAAATGAATAAAATTTTGCAGATGGAGGAAGAGGATTCGCCAAGGGGCCAGAGATCACTGAATGTGGTGATGGGAGAGGGTGATAGTCCATGTTGTCCCCCATGTTCATAGAGTCATGGAATTACTTGGGGGCAGGAATGACGAGGGGATCTCACCGTTATTTTCCCTTAACAAAGGATACTACCTATATTATTTGATTATCTAGAATGCTGACTCGTAGAAATAATCCAGCAGTCAAATTCATTCTCATCAGCCATCGAATATGTTTCTTTGAACCAAAAAACGGTGCGTTGGCAATCCAGCCGATGCTCCACTAAGCCTGATGACGCCAACGCAAGGTTTCTGGCCCCAATGACTATACTAGACCGGTAGTGGATGCCAGAGTGGAGGCTTGCATAAGACCTAAGCTTAATCGAGTAATATTTCAGAATGTACAGGTACAACCGCAGTGTACATGCAGAATCTAACTAAGTTTGGCTGCCTTCTCCATCGTCTCCCTAGTTAACTGATCGGAGGCTCGTCGCACATCACTGAGTCGGCCTAGACGCCGGAGCTTGGCAATCATTGCCTCGTCCCCAAAGTGGCTATTATGCTCGAACTCAGGTTCCTCCTGGTAGGCTACTCGCGCGGCGTCCACGATAATCCGCGCGGTCATCCCAAACACCCGATACCGCTGGACCTGTCCGGTCTCTTCTTGCGCCACGAGTTGATCCACCGCGTCTTGTTGCTCCCGGTTGCCACGGGGCGAGGGTCGGACGGCCCGGTTATTTGCTCGCACAAAGAATTGATGCACTAGTTTCGATGACCCCGGTTAGCGGGGCGAGCTCGGAGAGAACAGACAAAAAAGAGTAAAGGTAAACGTAAAATAAAACAATCAAAAAAAGAAGACGGTAGATCAAATCCACAATCAAAGACATAGTTTGTCTCTTTTTCCCGAGATGATCTGTAGATTGACCCACATAAAAGGTGGAAAACATGGTCTAGTGTGACATGTTCTGTGGTCTTCTAGACTGGTATCAAGCCATTGGTCCAGCCATTGCATCAAATATGGGGGCAGATATAGTGGATCCCTATAGCTTCACTGCAGGTCTATACTGCCTCCATGCCATGTGGCCACCATCACGAGAATGACAGCCATCGGAGGAAAGGGGGGAGGCAGAATCCCTGCAGAAAGGAGGCGAAAGGCATAACAAGGGGTGGAGAGCAAGACAAAAATAAAACATACTAGTAGAATCCGAAGAAGGAAAAAGGGAACACTTACTGCGCCAATTAGAATTATGCCACAGACTCCATGAGCCACGATACCATTCCTCCGAATCATTATGATCTATCGTCGTTGAACTTGAATCCGAACCAGGCACCGATTGTGGCTCCTCGTCTCTCTTAGACAGAAAATTATGAAATGGTGCCGTAAACACCGCAGCCACTTCCCTCGCATCCAGCCTGGGGATGAGCGAGACTTCTGGATCTGCATTCTCGCCCGTCTCTGGGTTAAATGAGTGCAGCAAAGCCACACAGGGTCTCACCACAAGCTCGGTTCTAGCAAGATTTGTCGGCAACTCGCAGAGATGCTCGACTGTGAACGGCGGCGGAAGGGGGTAATCGATGCCGGGGAGGCCGATCTCTTCCCATGCTTCGCGTCGTGCTGTCTGGAACGGTGTCTCTGATAATTCATCTGCTCGGCCTGATAATCAAACATTCCCGTTAGTAGGGTCCACACCACGTTGAATATAGCATGGCAAATGTGATCTGGAAGGGGATGGGAGTGGGTCTTGTTAACAGCTCAGCCGTTGCACAATCAATCCACTGCAGTTTGTGTTTTGTTCTTTGCTTTTTCTTGGTTCTTCCCGGGGGAGGCGCCAAGACAGGTCACCAGGACTGTTTAGTAGTGTGTCCCTAATTGAACTATCACTCTGAATCATTTCGAAATTCATTCTTCTGTCTTCTATTCTTTCTGCCATGTGCTTGGTGCTTCCCCGGGCTATCCGATCCTCGCAACATCCCCATACTAAAAGAGACAGCTTAAAAAACCTACCTCCAGGTAAAGCCGCATCTCCTGCAACTAAATGCCAAGTCAGCAAATTCAAAATGCCATGCAGAACTTGGGTGCTAAGCTGGGAGCCAATCGGAGCCGGAACCAAATAGAGAAAAATACATACACGAACTCAATGTCTTGGCCCGAATCGTAATTACTATCCTCAAATCCCCTTTACAGTCGGCATATAGTAGCAACAAAACAGCCGCTCGCCTAGAAAGCGGAAGATTTCCGTATTCCGTCGGTGGAGGAACATAGTTTCGGAGCCGCTCGATAGCTTCCTACCATTTGATATCAGCACAAATCCTCTCCGATAATACTGCAATTCCCCCCCTTCCTGTCTCAATTCTCCTCATTCTGCCACGCGGCAGGGAAGGTCTCAGCCTCTTCCAGGGATGTCCATCCACGGGTCTCTTGACTTGAACAATTGGCACATGGCAACACCCCAAATGTGATATTGGCAGAAAGTCTGAGGGGACAGATAGCCACGTCCGGTGTGAGACATGCAAAGTCTAATTCTCGTAGAGAATACCGAGACCCAAGCTAGCTGCCAAAACATGCAAGATAGTCTTCACGGTCGAGAGACTATTGCATCCATGGCGTCTTGGCTTCTGCACGTCTGGTATAGTAGACGGGTACTCGCATATTGACACAAGCACCACGCAAAATGCACACCATCCCAGACAAACATCGACACCACTATCTCAGGCATCAAAATCGCAAACATAACATACCAAAGAAGTTTTATTGAGTGGAGCCATAGTAGAAGAAGCACGGACACTTCTAGTTCTCTCACAACGAAATGAACCCTGTAAGCAAAGAAAGCTGCGATTGGCGATCGTGAGGCTGTATCGGTGGCGAATGTTTGAAGCCGTGAGCTGAACTTCACGTCTCCACATAATATTACCTGGCGGTGCAGGTACTATACACTGTATACAAATGAGGTTCTAGAACTAGGCTGGGTATCAAGATCGCGAAGCCAATCAGCGGTGATGTTAGAGATTAGATGAGCTTGAAGGAATGTTTGAGAGTTCCTAGACAGGTAAGGCCCCTTATGCTGGGATGGGATTGAGTTGATTGAGTTGCGGGGGCAGAAGCGCTGGCTGTTTCGGATCTTGGGGGTTTGAGGTTGCCGAGGTTGGGGGCTGCGCGGTCGGTGACTAATGATATCACTGGGGAGGCCGGAGAAGATTTGCTTGGCTATGGGAGTTGCTGTAGATCATTGTCAGGGTCAGAGTTTAGTTATTTTACTATAGATAGGACTACGGATAATTTTGGAAACGGGCCAAATAATTTCAATGCATCATATGGATTTGTCTATCAATACACGGCTTTTTCTGTTCAGAACGCCACGTCAGTAACTGACTTCTTTCAGCTATTTTCCACCTGAAGTCTTGCAAGATGATGTGAGAATCACTGACTGCTGTGCAATAGCTATCAACATTCCCAGACGGAGAATAAAAACAGCAATGGAATGATCGGATCTTCCAGAGAAAGATCAGCGAGGGACGTAGAGATCGGGACAAATAAGCGAAATGGTAGGAGATGAAAAATGAGAATGAGAGGGAAGAGAGGTAGATGGTGACAAAGAGAAGGGTAAAGATCTATAAAACATAACGCGGAGGTAAGACAGGAGGTAGTAAGAACCGAAGAGAATATGACAAGAGGTGATAAAAAATCTATATGTTATTAAACAGCCCAAGAATAAAACGCACACCAAAAGAAATCAATCATTCATGAGAGCTAAGAGCTTTCGCCCTTCTTCTCAGCTTTGGGAGCTGATTCCTCGGCCTTAGCTCCCTCGCTCATGGCCTCGTTGGCTTCAGCAGATTGCTTCTCAGCGCCATTAGAGCCAGAGGAAGCCTCAATGCGGGCCTCCTCCTTCTCATCAATGTCGTCAATATCCTTGGGTGCAGCAACATTGCCCTCACCCTTGCTGTTCTGCTCAGTCTCCTCCTCAATGAGCTCTTCCTGCTCCTTGATAACCTCCAGACGCTGCTTGTTGGTAGCAGCACCCTCGGCGTTGTGAACCTCGAGCTCGATCTCGTGGAACAACTCCTCGGGGATACTAGAGAGAACCGACTTCAAAGCATCGATTTGGGAGGCCATGTCAGACTCCTTGCCACCCTGGGTGTACACGTAGGCATTGCTCAGAACCAAGAGGGTGGAAGGAACACCCTGCTGAAGACGGAGATCGAGCCACATGGTGAGATCCTCGCGCAGACGGGCGGGAGAAACACCGTGTGTCCGGATACCGCGAGAGGCACTAGCCATCTGAAGCTCTGGAACGGAAAGGGATTCAACGCCCTCGTAGTAGATGGCACGGTCATCACGCTTGATCTGGCGCATGCGGTGACGAATGTTGTAGCGGAGCATGGCGTCAGTGCCGAAGGAGTTCAGGTTCATGTAGCGGCAGATGGCGACCAGTTGGGGGCGTGACAAGTTGTCGAGGGTAAGGTCATCCTTGAAGATCTTGCAGACTTTGATGACGTCCTCGGTGGAGGGGGATTCGCCGGTGGTACGAATCTTGCGGAAGAAGTCGGCAAATTCCTCGTTCTTAACAGTGGCAGCGGTTAATGGCAAACCAGTCTCACGCAGTGTGTTGCGCAGGAAGCTAGAGACCTCCTTGCGGGTCGAGCTCAAGTTCAGAGCCTTGGTCTCGCGGGCTTTCTTGCCCTCGTAGGTGCTGGGCAGAAGGTTGGGGAAGATCTTCAGGGCGACGGGGAGCAGCAATTCGGCGAAAGGAACGATAAGGAACATAGAGAAAGGAACCAGGCGACCCAAATCCTTGGTAGTACGTTGGAGCTGTTATAGCAAACAATGATTAGACCCAGCGCTCAAATTAAATGTTCGCATTCTCCCAAACTTACCTGGCGGTGCTCTCGGCGACTGAGCTCGTAACCCGCAGCCATCTTCACAGCCAAACGAGTACTAATCTTGACCTCTGTCGCCAACAGCTTGGTACCATCCCAGTAGTGCTGCGCCTCCTTCTTGATCTTTTGACCGATGGTCAACTTTTTGGTCTCCTTCTCCTCAGCTAAACCCTTCTGTGAATCGGCGGAAACAGCCTTGTTGGCTGACGCTTCCTTCGCATCACTAGAAGCTGGCTTGACAGTCTCGGGTTTCGCAGGCTTAGCGACTGTTTGCGACGTCGCCTGGTCTTGTGGGAGAGGTTTCTTCGCTTGCTCGGCATTGAAGCCAGGGGGAGGGTATGACTGAGAGGAGTTGGATGTAGATTGTTCGGTAGCATAGCCACGCTGCTGGGGAATCAGGATCGCAAGAGCAGTGACATGCGATGGCAGACCGCGTCCATTTCGGAGAAGACTGTTCGCGGTAGCGATGGAAGCTGGGCCAAGGGCACTAGCGCGAGTGCGAGCTGTTTAACGCAGATGAAGGTCAATATATATTTCCAAGGCACTCGAATCCATTGAACAATATCTTACCCGCTAATGTTGGCCGCAACGCAGTGGTATTGCGAACCAGTTGGGCAGATCTCATTGTGGCGGACATTTGCGGAAATGTTGGGGCAAGAAAAGGGAAAAGGCCCGATCTATCGAGCAGGGGATCTTGGTGGGCGCAACAATGAAAGAATTAAGCTTTCTCGAATACAAACGAGATCAGGATTCACAGCAGGATGAACAAGCACAAAATATTGATGATATAGATTTATGTAGGTTGACAAGAATCGAGATGGTGACGCTGCCGGCCATCACGTTGATTCACGTGACCCCGAAAGCGGCCTCGGAGGTCTAGACGGAGATAAAAATGATGTGAGATTGATTGGCTGGCACGAAGTCCTCAGCCTGTATGTACAGTGGGCAGTGCAGGTCGTTCTTTTTCTTTCTCTACTCTTCTAGTTGGCGCATACATGGCAATTGATCATCTCGTATATTTATCTTGTATAGAATGGGTTCGTTATCGATTTCAAGACGTGAAAATATTCAACGCTGGACAGTTCCGAAAAATAGATAGATCTCAAAACATGGTGGCGAAAAAAGGATGTCTCGGAACGCTAACACTATGAACAGAAATCAAATGAATAATAACAAAACAAACCAAGAAATTGGGCATTTACACCAGGGGTATCTTGAAAAATTAAAGAAAGTATGAAAACCCTAGCACTTAGTTTCTCTCACGGATCTCAGATTTGTTGTCACCAGAGGCTTGACGGGAGGTGGAAGCGGCACTGCTAGGATCCAGCAGAGGGATCCGGTCGACGCTATTCCGCTTCTCAAGAGAGGCATTTGGCTTTTGTGCATCAGAAGCGACCGCGGCAGGTGTATCCGGGAACAGAAAGGGACTATTCGCGCCTTCCGGAGAACTTTGCCACCGCGCAACGTCCTTCTTCAGCTGCTCCAGCTCTTTCTGGAACCGCTTGCCAAAGACGTCAATGTAGTATGTCGCACCATTATGAATACTCCAAACGAATAGACCGGAGATAAAAACGGCACTAGCCCATCGGTACCAGAACCAGAGAGGGCATGGAATCATAGTTGAGAGCGCAAAGCCGTACTGAATCAACATGAAAGCTGGTTCTTGCAGCGATTCAGGCAGACTGAGAACAATCTTTCCAATCCAAGCCTTGGCGTACGACTTGCGAAGCCAGGTGAAACTGGTCGGGCGACCAGCTGCGATCTGTTCGCGGCGTCGCACGGTGATCATAAAGTGGTAGGCTAGTTGCCAGACGATGTATGGGACAGTAGACCAGATAATCATAGCACCCAGGGAGTAATGCTCGGGATCTCCCGGTTCGCTAAACTTGATAGCATAAACCGCCGGAAATCTTTCCTTGAGCATGTCGACCGGAGTCATATGCACGATACAGTGCAAGGTAACAGGCGGCATGATATGAATAAACAAACTTAAAAAGCCGTTAGTTGACTAGATACTTGACATCCGGGGGCCTTGGTTGTACATACCTGACCACTTTGTCCATGCTGTGGAAAACCAACGAGTTTCGCCACATGGCAATCGCCGCCGCATTGTTGCCAAAGGTCAGACAGAAGGTACCCAAGAACAGTCGCTTTGAGCCTGGGAAAGCCCACAAGCTCAACATACAAAGTAAGTTGACAAAGTAACAGAGATCAGCCAAGAAGTAGTGATAACCCTTGGCATGGTATGTGTAGTACCGGATGGGCATGAAGTATACCAGTTGAGCAGTAAACCAGAGATAAAAGTACTGGGGACAAGCACCGATCAAGTAACCACTGATGAAAATATTGAGCACACCGGCGATGAAAGAGGCTTTCTCGCGGAGGGTTACAGTAGCTGTCTTGTTCCACTGTTTACCCAACCGCTCAACACCCGTCTTCATACGCTGGCGATACTTGTCAAGCTGCTCATCGGCGGTTGGAACACGGCGCTTGAACTCCCCCACAACCCGCTCTCTCGCATTGACTCCCCTCGATTTGAGCTTCTCACGCTGCAGACGCACCTTTTCCTTCTGGGTGTTGATCGCATGCTGCCATTTCTCCAACCGCTGCGTGAGCTGGATGTTATCCAGAAGATCGAAAATCGTCAGCTTGTCCAGGGGCGGGAAAGTCTCCCAGTCCTCTTGATACGAGCTGCTGTTGGAGAAAGAGCCGTTTCGCGACAGTTTGCCTGGGGAGCCCGGCGGCGAGTAGAAGTCATCGCCATCAGCAAACTCCTCCAAGAACGGATTATCCAGCTCATCGGGACCCGGGGTCGAAGCCAGAGATTCTGGCGCGACCACCGAGTCCGATCTTCGACGCTGGTTTGGGCTCGACTGCTCCATGAGAAACTGTTGTTGGAAGGAGAAGATGGTAGGCCCGTCCCGAATGTGAGGGTACGGTCGACTAAGGAAACGACCAAATGTTAGCATTCCCATATTGACTCCCGTATGTTTGTGGATTTGCAACTGACCCCCTCACGAGGCGAGGGAGCGACCCTTCTTATCGGCCATGAACAAAAAAAAAGAAGCGCGCGACTTGCCTTATCGGAGAGGGGAATCACGACCACGGTTCACGCGGAGAGAAGCGGAGACCCGAGCAGGGATATGGTTGGTAAGAGATGAACCGCAAGCAACGTTCTTACAGTGGCAGTGGCCGTTTGAAGTGTCCCCGTTGCTGCCCAAGAACCAGCCGGATGTTGGTGTTGGAAGGTGTGCGGGCGCGCTGACCGCTGGTTGGTGTGAGCTTGTTTCCCCCAGCTGGCCCAATGACGAAGCTTAATGGGATCACGCCGATCCTGCTTTGTTGACAGTGGCGTGTTTGCTGTGTTTGCTCGCGGCCGAATGCGGACATGTTTTCCCCGGATTCAATATGGTTGCGCTTGACTTCATACTATACTGTATACTACTGGGAAAGAGAACCTTGGAGAATATCGGCATCTTTAACGGGTATCTCCCGTATCTGAATTCTGAGCGATTCTATTAAAGGGTCGACCCGAGATCCCACCGTTTTCTTTCTTTACTAGCATCCGTTCAACTTATCTTCCTGGCCTCATTCATGGATCACCTTAGCACTCGCATCATATCATGATATAGCACCCCCATCATACTATACTACCCCCATCATACTATATTACCCCTTCATTCCTTGAAGATTACGGAGAGAAGAGGAATGCCCGTGGGCCTATCATGGTCCGGAATATTTGAAGAACGTTGAGTTCTGCCTGAGGCAGTTGATTTCAAGGTGGCACACACCAGGCCTTGAACGCCAATAAATCTTCCAGCAGATACACCAGTTGACGTCGGAGCTGGAATAACTCTGCCCTTAAGTGCTCTTTGAAGTTAGTGAACAGCCTACTACCTACATACACCACCTGTGACTCACTTCTTAAAGGCACGAATCTTCCAAGGTTGGAAACACCGTTCGGATCCCACTATCTTTCCAAGATTTCCGGGAATTCAAATGTTCTTTTGCAGGAAACCTTGGAACATTTGAATATATACCCACATCCGTGAGACTGCAATCTCGTGACTGGCTCAACTATACTATAAAGTCTGGGTTTGTATAGAAGTTGCCTGTCCTTTGACCAATCCCGGTGCGCTTTCTCGCAAGTGCTACATTGATATATAGGTAGTTCAAATATGTAACAGCGTCAATTGATGGCCGAGTGTGTCTGAGAGTGCACCTTTAAGAGACCAGGTGGAAATGTTGGCGAGATGATACTCACCCAGGCTGGATGGCACGAATTGCCACATCCACAATTTCATGGGATACAATTATCCGGCTGCACATTTTACCTATAAAGACAGGCAAGAGCGGTCTGATGAAATTATAGCAAACTTCAAGATGCATTGACTCCAAAGTCACTGCTGAAATTGCGGGGTACTAGTAATGGAAGAACATTTGAAGCGACAACATCAATTGATATCAACTGCCAGTGATATGTCGCAACCGGCTTACTTATGCCAAAGGCAATCCGATGCACGTGTGTCTGGATCCTTTTCATTTCATGACATTTGAATCATAAATTGAACAGCTGCGAAAAGAGAACATTTGAAAGGCCTCGGGCTTAACAACAAATGCCAAGATATCCTAAAATTTCAACAGCCCTTCTTGGGGGTCGGCGATTCAATTGGCACCAGATGAGGCTCGTGGAGACCATGCACATGTGATTCTAAGGTTTAAATCCTATTGATGTACACGATAAAAAGCAATACAACTTGAATGAGAAACCCTCCCTTTCCCACATATCATCATTCAATTTACACACTCATATCCCTAGGCAAGCCTTGGAGGATGGTATAAAGCCTCCTTACTAGTAGTAGAAAGCCCCAAGATTCATCATTTCTCCACAAAAGCACGAAAGCAAAACTGGCCAAGAGTAAGAAAACCGACTCGTTGATTTGCCGAGTAATTGGACCTAAAAGACCCGCTTCCACATCAATTGCCACTGTCACCAATCAACGGTACTCCCCGATATGATAATGGGTCACTTAGATTATGTGGGGCGGAGTATGCTTGAGCCGTCATACAGCATTAGAATAATAGTAACAGCACGTCTTCCTTCTTTCTTTCAACATTTTTTTCTTACTTAAAGCAAGTACTCCAGCAAGAATCGAAGTTATATTTGCATTTTGGTTATAAAAAAAAAAAACTTCCACGATGTCTGGAGCGGATACTAAAAAGCGTCCTAATTTCCTCTTCATCCTCGCCGATGACCTGGTGAGTCCGATATCCCACTTAACTCACGATCTTAACTAATTCAAACAGGGCTTCTCCGACATCGGCTGCTTTGGTAGTGAGATCCAAACGCCAAATATCGATCAATTGGCAGCGGAAGGAATCCGCATGCTAAATCACCACACTGCAGCGGCATGTTCACCTACGCGCGCAATGCTCATGAGTGGCACAGATGCGCATCTCGGTGGACTGGGATGTCTCATTGAGCATCGCGGCAGTGAGAAGGGGGGTAAGCGATGGAATGGCAAAGCGGGGTATGAAGGGTACCTGAATAATGATGTTGCGACATTACCCGAGATACTTGGAGACAATGGGTATTTCACAGTTATATCTGGAAAAGTGGGGTCTCGAAGCAACATTTGAAGGTATTATGGGATTGACATGCTGATATACTGTATAGTGGCATTTGGGATTACGTGCTAGCCAGGGTCCCTCGGAGCGAGGATTTCAGAAAGCCTTTGCTATGCTTCCCGGGTGCTGTAATCATTATGCGTGGGAGCCTGTGCAGGAGAGATTTCCTGTGGGAGGGTCTCCAATTCATACTGAGGAGGGAGTCAAGGTTGATGTGTGAGTTTGGCGAAGATGCGCGGCAGCTAAGAACGAGACGGAAGTGCTGACGCGGCTTACTAGGACTCCGAACAAGACCGAAGATCCTGAGGGCTTCTACTCAACGGATCGTTATACAGATCGATTAATTGATTATCTCAAAGATAGATCTGAAACAGAAAAGGACAAACCATTCTTTGCCTTCCTGCCATATACCGCCCCTCACTGGCCACTCCAGTGTTCTAAGGCCAAGCGTGATAAGTAAGATCAGCTCTACCTACAAATTAGAAGTATCTACCTTGTGCTACGCTTATACTTTTACAGATACAAAGGTGTTTATGATGATGGGCCGTATGCTCTACGCGAACGCCGACTGAAGCAACTCAGGAAGCTTGGTATCATTGATGAGTCTGTTGTTCCTCATCAGGTGGAGACAGCAACACAAGGTGTGGGTGAATGGGACGAGTTCACAGAAGAAGAGCGAAAATGCTCAACTCGAGCTATGGAAACCTATGCTGGCATGGTCGATACCATGGATTATAATGTCGGTAAAGTGATCGAGCACTTGAAGCAGACGGGGGAGTATGATAACACTTTTATCGTTTTCATGAGTGATAACGGTGCAGAGGGCGCAGCGTGAGTTTGTTTTTGAATGATTTACAAAAGATTCAACTGACGATGCTCTTTCAATTATAGATGGGAAGCTAGACGTGAGTATCGATGATCACGTTCATCTATGCAATTCGGGAGCTAATCATCATTGCAGCGGTTATGGGTGACAATATCTTGCGGGCCATCCATCAGTATTATGATAACTCTTATGAGAATATCGGGTCCTATAATTCGTTCACATGGTATCCTATTCTCCTCCCATTCTCGAACAAAAGACCCTTGGAAGCTAATCTCAAAGTAGGCTCGGACCACTATGGGCTCAGGCATCAACAGCCCCATCCCGACTTTTTAAGGGATTTCCCTCTCAAGGCGGCATCTTAGTTCCCTGCGTCTTGAAGCCACCGACCAACACCTTCCTCCCATCATTCACCCCAGGATCATTCAACCGGTCCTTCAGCACCGTAATGGATTACCTGCCCACATTCCTTGATCTCGCCAACATCTCCCTCTCATCCACATTTGAGCAAGAGAAAACTCGAGCTCTAGAACAGACAACCGTAGTCCAGAAAATGACCACCTTCCGCGGAAAGAATGTCCATGCTATCCGGGGTAAATCATGGGCTCCGCTCTTCTGCCAGGGAGCCAAAGCGGAAAATGAGGAGCTGTGGAATATCCATTCATCTTCTGAGCCGATTGGGTGGGAACTCTTTGCTCGCGCTGCGATGCGGAAGGGCGATTGGAAGATTGTCCATATTGCCAAGGCTAATGGTGGAGCTGGGGAGGTGAATGGGGATGGTTGGGAATTGTTCAATGTAGTTGATGATCCGGGTGAGACGAAAGATTTGGCGTCTTCTCAGCCAGAGAAGTTTGCTGAGCTGATTGCTTGTTGGGAAGAGTATGTTAATGAGTGTGGGATTGTTTGGGGCGAGAATGCGTTCAATCCGGGGTTGAGTGCTGATGAGGCGCCTGAGTTGTGGGAGGATGAAGTTGAATTGCAAAAGTCATGGTTGGGTGCCCGGGCAGGTGAGGTTGGGCCTTGATCTTGTGGATATGAAACGATTGTTCAAATTTCCACATTCATCGGCTGCCCATTGGCAGGTATACGAATGTATGAGTCGTTAATATTCGTTTGTTGCATGCTCGACTGTCAAGGTAGATGATACCCTCGGGATGTCTCTTTAGCAGCGCAGCCTTCCATTCAGAATAGTACATAGGCTTGGAAATAAAATATGACTTGTGCACATGTGCATGTGATAGAAGAATCTGGAGCTCCATGTGAGCTCTGAGTCCAGGATAAGCTTGTAGTTTGGCCAGTGAGACCCACATTCTCACGGTCGGGAACATTTGTAAAAAGAGCCAACATCATAAAAGCAGCGATTTAAATATACAAAAGGGTATCAATATAAGAAGAAAGAAAGAAAGAAAGAAAGAAAGAAAGAAAGAACAAAAGCAGTCGCTCATCATCAGAAATAAACCCTGTTATCCCTGCAACCCGCCAACCTCAACAGCGTCGTCGCAACGAACAAGCACAGCCCCAGCATATAGCAGACCAGTCCAACCTGAAAGACGGTCCGTTGCGCCTTGCTGAACTTCTGATACTGATAGAGGCCAATGCCAAAGTAGACCAGGCCCGCAAAGACCACGCCCATCACCGGGGCCATTTCAGTGTAGATTGTGGACATGATTATAGCTGCATCATAGAATGAGAGTCCGCCCATGTCGGGATGTGATTGGAGACTTACAGATGTGGGGCGGTGATAGTCGGGGCGGGACGGGTAAGGTTGTTTAAGGGTCGTGAAGATGATCTGCGACCGTGTTGAATCAACGAGTGTGATACAGAGATGTGTAGGAAACAAAGTGAGATTTTTTTTTCGAGTCAGGGGAATGACTCAATATTATAGCAGAGGCAAATTGGCTCGCGTAAAAAGGCACTGGATGAGTTGATGGTACGAGTTGACCGCGTACGCGCAGTGGAGCTTCCACGTGTACCTCAGCGGCGTTCCCACTCGTCGGTTGGATTAAGATTTCAATAAGAGCGTAAGGTGAACAGCAGGAATGCGCTACGAGAGGTGCCGCAACCGGAAGAGACAGCACTTGAGTCTAGGTATATAGGGTAGTAGAAAGTGGAGGAGTATCATGTGGTATTTACTATCGGGCATAATGTATATAGATTGCCTAGAAATATTCAAATCATGCTGCTTCATGTTCGCTCAGTGGATGGGGTCAACGGGTCCGATCGAGGTATATGGTGTCGGGGAGAATCAGAAAGGAAGAACAAAGAAAATATAGAAAAAAAATATCACAAACTCCATTAATAGCCGAATTGGGTCATTCCATGAGGCATCTCTGCCCAATATCCTGTATTCTTCTCGGCAGAGGTAAATTGAGGTGCGTAATAGCTCGGCATAGTAGGCACCGGCTTACCGTCGATCGGCGTTTCCTGGGGAAGCATACTAGGGACCATTCCAATTGGATGTCCCCCGAAGCCCGTCGTCGTCGGACTATGTGGTCCACTGGACTCGCTGGTTGCAGGCGACAAGGGCAAACCTTGACCGGAGAAGGCTAACTGGTCACTCTCATCCAGCAGAGAGCGGTGACCATCACCAAGCTCTTGCTCGTCGTCATCATCGATCTTCGTAACGGGCGCAGAAAACACCGGGGTCGAACGCTCATCATCCTGGAAATTTGCCTCGGGGAGATGAGTATGGACCACCTGAATGACCGTATTCGCGTCTGTCTAGTGTTAGAGATCCGCGGACACAGAGAGACATAATGACCGACGGTTTATTTATAACTTACCAATCTCCCCGTCAAGGTATCTTTCTTCCATTTGCCGAACAAAATAGATCTCATCTAGAACCTGCAGGCGATTCGCGGGGCTGATTTGGCGTCGCACGTCTTGTCCGGCCTCACGTAACTTCTCCGCAGTTACCCCATGGCTATCTTTAAGCTCACACAAGATGTGGACCAATAGACGAAGACGGTCTAGTCAGTTCGTCAGCATGACAGTTCTGAAACTCTCTTGACTCGAAGAGTAGATTCTTACCGCGTTTCAAAAGATGATCGGGCTCTCGATGCAAGACACCGGTGGGCCACCAGCCAGGTTTCGTGTGCTCGGGATCCACACGTTGCGACACGCCCGCAATGACTTTTCGGCCATTGTATGGGAAATGCACTTGTTTCCTCGGTTCCACAAGCTTGATGTACGATTTCGCGATAGCCCGACAGTTCAATTGCTGGAAGTCCTCAAACCCTTTCTCGTAGTATCGTCGCACTACATCCCGGTCCCCGATCCTAAATGCACTTCGTCCTGGCGGAGGTGTCGGGGGCGGCGATGTTGATTTTGTTGGCGGTCGAGCCATGCCTACCCGCTTCATGTCGCGTCGTTTTCTTCGTGTCTGATGCGATTGCCATTCGCATGGTATTAATTCAGCTGGCCTGGTTTGACCCGATCGCATCCATCCAGGGTTTGGCTGCATGCCCCATGGTGACGGGGATGTTGGAGTTTGGTCTGGAGATCGAGGTCAGGTTTATTGAGAGATTGTTTTGGATTAAGATTCTGATTGCTCACTTTGAAATTGCAGGTTTTGTTGGGGGGTTGGCACCGCCATCTCCATGAATCTATCTGTCACGTCCGGCGTGAAGATAGCACCCCCACACCCTGCAATTGAGGGCGAAGCTTCCACTTGAAGCTTTCCATTGTAATCCAGATAAATGACTGCAAAGTGCGGATGAGGAAAATCTAAACTGGTGGCCTGGGATGGCGGGAGGGGCTGCTTCAGATGTCAGTACAAGGTCCGGTTGCTATGCCATTGCCAAAGGGTTGATGATATACCATATGTGACTGTGGCAGCGATGTATCAGAATGTCTTCGCTCAAGGGACTCCCCCGCGCGTAAATGTGCGCGATTCAAGTCCATCGCGCAAATTATGAGTGTCCCTCGCGTTTGTTGAATCGATCCCCAGGAAACAAGGTTGTTACGTGCAGAGCAGAACGATGCTATTCAGCATACACAGGCGGGGAAATGATTGCTGGGCTAATTTGAGCGGAACAGGAATCCCTTAAGTGACTCCCTCCTTTATTAATTCTTAATTGTTGACAGGAAAAAAAGCGACGGGAAAACGGCTATCTGCTGACGGGTATAGAATCCGGCACCATCGGGGAGCCATTCAAGTAATTATAATCATGGATTTGATGGAGATCAGGAGCGTACTTCTGTCAAAGCCGAGTATCTAACCGACACCGATGTTCCCTGGAGCCTTTTTTTTTTTTCTTTTTTTTTTTTTATTATTATTATTATTATTTTATTTTTCTCTGGCGCCAGCTAATGCAAGGAAAATGGAATATCTGCAGAGCCCGAAGCGTCCGCGTACAATGGTGGCAATCAGTGTCTCCATCCGATCTCTGGTCCTGCATCTCACGATCGGATCGTCGTAATTCAATGCCCCTCAGATAAATCGTATGGTTCGAGGCCGAACGCACTGACAGCAGTATACTTCGTAAGTCCCAAAGTTTTTTTTGTCTTGGTACGCATTCATTGGCCGGCTCTGGCAGCCGTAAAACCATGGTTTGCTAACGGGGGATCCGAGATCCTCCAACTTAGTTTCGACTGTTGTCGATCTTGCTTGTGGACAAGTCACTAGCCGCAGGGATTGTCATGGTGGTTGACAAAGTACCAAAGCAAGTATTCGATTTGGAAGAAAGGCAAGAAACGATGGGGGTCAACTAATGGGCAAACGGTGAGGAAATCTTTTCCCTATTCCTGGTACAAATCCCAGCGACCAATGTCCCTCCTATTTGATGATTTCAAATGTTTGCTCAACGTTTGGAAATCTCCCTCGTTGCTTGACAGATGCAATAATTTCTGTAGGTCATCGGCGATGATCCAATAAATCCAGTGGGGAAGTGATTACCCCTCCAATCAGGACCGGTGATCGGTGATCGCTCTATACTCGTTGGGGGCGAATTCATGCGCATCGATTCTCAAACGCGGCTGATCTTTCCTCGATTGGTGCGCTAACTCGTTGTAGGGCTTTTAGCCACGACCCGGGTGCTCGTGATTTCATCCGCTGCAAGCCATGCCAGCCATGCAAGCCAGGGGAAAAGACGCTGACAGAAAATCGGTTAGCTTCAATTGGGTTCCACCTAAGAACAGGAGCGATCGTTCCCTGTTCAGGTACACACAGCTCCCCACTGCGTCTGGAGCACAGAGGGAACGAATACGGAGTATGTACTGTACTGTACATATCCACCTCAAATTAGACTAGGTCAATGCAGTACGATCATCCGTGCACAGATCCCGAATCTTCAACCATCATTTGAACCGAGCTGGAAAACGCAAAAGTGCAGCGCGGCACTCAGCCACAGTACAGTCCAAGGTCCAAGCGGCTCTGGATTCGACTACTCATTGGTAGACGATGTTTGTCTACCGAGTCGTTTCGAAGAAATCATTGAATCTTGAGCTTATTTCGAGCCGCGGAACTTCGGGTAGGATGTGGGTTCGACCCAAACAGGATACCACATACTACATGAATCATTGACCGTGTGGAGCCTGTGTCCCTGGGCGCCAAGAACTCGTATGAAGAATGACGGTGTTGGGACTGGCTGGGTCGTTCTATGCTGGACCCTTTACATATTTTTTCTTTTCTTTTTCAACATCCTCCTGTAACCCAGGATCCTTCAAAAATGACAAATGTTTGCAGGGAATACTAGTATTCATAGAGTAACATATGCACCAGAACACAATACAGGGAATGAGCCCGATCTATGCCCGAGGAATCAACGGCCATGAACATGCGCGATAAAGAACAGGGAAACCGAGCAACGAGCTTGCCCATTAGAATCAATTCCCTTCATCCGGATCGGCAGTCAACTTTCTAGTGGGGAGTATGCGATTCCCAAATCGAGTCGAATCATAGCAGATGGCGCTCGGAAATGGAGTCCACCATGCGCACACTAGTGCCGGGCCAATTTTCCCCAACATATTTTTTTTTTGGTCTTTCTTCTTTGCTTTTCCTATCTATCCACTTCCCCCCGTTCAGATTGAGCTACTATTTAAACCCGGCCTTGTTTTGTGCAACGATGGATAATATCTCCAAAATGCACGATTTGATTTTTAGTGTCCACATCCGTCATCTTTTCTCCATTGTTGAACGTCTAGGCCCCGGGCATGCAAATGCAAACCAAAATGCATGGAAACGACAGAATGCGAGTTCAACCCGTACGTACAAGAAAGGATAGAATGAGACAAACAACAAAGATACCGAGTTTCACTGCCATCATGTATCTACGATCGTAAATAGACTTTCGGGAGTTCCTCAGTTCCCACTGTTGCGTCGTACGAACTGATAGATTGATCATGATAACCCAGACGCCCCCCTCCCCCCTTTTGGCGGAAAGTCAAACCAGTTCAAACAATAACGACCATCTGAAGAGGCAAAGGTCTTCTGATCCCACGCCGCATTGGCCGCTCCAACGCCTCCATCCCATTCCCGCATAGGTTACGACGGTGGCGTGGGAAATACCCGCCCCTTGCGTAGGGGTTTACGAACAGGAAACAAAAGCAAAACGGAAAGGAAAAAGCACATTGCTTTTTGTACAACAGCTGACAATGCACTCACTCGGAACCCTGGTGCCTTGGAACTGGGACCGGAAGCCGGCTCGTCCTTCCACCGCCCTAGCGGGGCAAGAGATGTCAAAAGTACGAGTTTAAATGCACCCGGGTATCATGTGTTACCCTCTCCAGCTTCTTGCAGAAATCCACCCTACATGACCGGGTATTCGGTGCAATGGCGTCGGGCTGGGGTCTGATCGACCATTCTGCTGTGGATTTGATGGAGGGACTTGCAGTTTTAGCTGTACAACGAAGTGGGTGTGTCTGTTTCCTCTTTGAACGGTTCCGTTTTAGCAGTTTTACCCGGCTTATCCGGGCTGGATGGTTAATTCGGTGAAGATGCAGTTTCTGTGGCGTATACTGTTAGGGGGAGAATTTTGACGGGATTTGAAGGGGTTTGAATCGGGTGGGGATTTGGGTTGATGTTGAGGGCGGAATGGGCGTTCCGCGATTCGTGATACATCGTTGATCCGTAGATGGGGGATGGAGTTGATATCCGTGCTCACTGAAGATCTAGGGAAGGTCGATCTTTCTCCACCATCGTTACTGGTCCCCGAGATCAGCGGTTCGGGTTCTTCATATCTTCTTAGAAGCACGCTATACATATGGAGTCGTTTTTACTGATATCAGATTTCTTGGAATCGTGGGTTCGTGGGTTCGTACTTCTTATCTGTGGATTTGAAAAGCTTAGTGCCCAAGCCCCCGAATCTCAGGGCTTCGTAACTAGTATTACACAGATGGAGACAACTCCATCGTACGTGATTTTCTTCACTGTGCGCGACCGGTCCCGATCGTAAGCGCCAATCATTTTATTCATGACGACGCATTGAAAATAATAAAAATAAAAATAAAAAATCGATATCTAAAATCGTATGCTGCCCTGGGGAATGATTTTCAGGCACCAAAGTCCTACATATTACTTTCTGAGTCGACGATAGGTACAAGCACTGGGCGTTATTGTGATCCATAGGTAGTGTCAACATTTGAATACTTTGGCCGACGAGGCTCGTTGGTCTCCAGGAATCCCTTACTCGAATCATTTAGAGATCTAAATAGTGCATTTAGCAATATTACCAGGGACTAGGAGAAGCTTCTCACAGCATGCATAGTAGTACCTCCGTTTGAATTTGGACTATATATCCCCTTAGTATAGGTATCAGGCAAAAGTATAGTCATTCTACAACTTGAATACCTAGGTATTGGACCTCTTCTACTATATCACACAAATGATCATATTTTCTAGTCTCGATGCATCAAAGTTACTACAGATTTAAGATGACACCACTAGAATAAGGAATACTCAATTCCACAACCCCCTTCGAGTCAGCAGACACAGTCTCGCCCACTGTAACATTATTCAATCGAACGGGAGCACCGCCCTTCAGCTCATAATTGTAAGACCACCCATCCCAGGAGATACCAGTAATTGCATCACTTCCATTTGCCATCAGCCTCTGCACAGACAGGGATTTGGCCGAAGTCTCGGGTAAAAGGAACGAATATTTCGCCTCGGGTCGGGATGTTGATGAAACAGCCCCAGTATAATTATACTGCTGCATGTTTATCACAGCGATACGGCTGATTTTCCCGTCAATGTATGCGGCATACGCGGCTTCCGTTTCCTCTGATAGTGGAAGATGGACAACTTGGATATCGGCGTTGCTGTCATCCCCACCGCTGAGCATTGCTGCAACCATGACGTTTCCGTAATAGGGTGCCTTAGTGCCGATGGTGGTCTTGGTTGTTTGGATAGGTTGCCATGCTGCGTATCGATAATCGGTTCCTTGGTGCATGTGTGTTCGGCGAATGCCTTGTGAGGCGCAGTAAAGATTGAAATCTACTCCCCAAAGGGCAGCGCCGAATGAATTTGACAAGCCGGGTTTGCCTTGATGATAAAGCGAATTTGTCTCTCCTAGAATGTACGGGATATCTTTCGTGAAGCCTTCTTCGTCAAGTACGCGTGATAAATTCACATGTTGTTGGACGCTGGTGACAGTGGAGGTATGGTTCATCAGGGTTCTTTGCAGAGTAACCCCTGGCTCATCAGCACCACCGATATAGCTTTCAACAATATCAGTTATCTAGTCATTCCTCGAATGCTTATACCTAGTGCTGAATCTGGCATCAACATTAGACTTACTTGTGCATAGAATTCAGTACAATATCATGATCCGTGTCAAGTCCATCTTTCCAGACCGCCACCGGGTCCATATCATTGGTCAGTCCAGCGAATGAGGGGGCGATGAACTGCAATGCATCGCTGTTGGCCATCTCAGGGCATGCCTTGGCAATTTGCCGCTTGACAAGTCGAGACTTTGACAGCCACTCGGTAGCATAATCGCTTTCTGTCCAATTAGCCGGTCGCTTGGGGTCAGGTGTCGTAGACTTGAACAAATCGGGTTCGTTTCCCATTTCCCAATATGCCAACTTCCCATCCTTTAGTGCCTTGCATGCCAGGGAGGCTGTGGCAAGTAATGTATCCTTGCCTTTGGTACCGTTTTGGCCCATGTCAAAGCCAAAACTGAACTTCGTGTCTGGCCATGTGGCAAATGATTCGAAGTAGGAAGAGCCGATCGATATGATTGATGCATAATCACTCGATACACTTGGAACAACGGTGCCATTGATTCCGATTTTCAGATTGGGATCATATAGCGCGAAGTCTCTATTACGGGTTAGCTGCGTCTCCACACTTGAATCTTGACTTGACTAACTGTGTGTTTCCGCCAACCCGAATGTAAGGCTTGACACCTTGAAGGTCTGCAAGGTTATCTAATAGGTGGTTTGAGAACTTGTTTGGTTTGGAGAGGTTGCCTGAAAGAAAACAAAATCATTATCATGATCCAAGTTATCGGGTATCACAACAAACTAACCTGCGAAATCTGGGAAAGAGGAAAACTCAATTGAGAATGATACAAACGGGCGCAAAATTGCAGCACTTGCATCTTTTGGCACGTTCTGAGTGACAGCAACAGCTGAGCTAGAGCTATCTTCCGAGGAGACTGTTGGGCTGGCCGCTACTATCGCAGGCCCGAGAAGCAGGGAGAGAAGCATGCTGAGATACCTGAAAGGTCAACTGTACAACTCCGAGTCCAATCAGATTTTAATTGTTCGGAACCTCTCAATTCTCACTCTGTTTATACTTAACATCAAATGTAGTGTTTATTGACACTATTTATGCTTCTACAATTGCCGACGTTGCTCACTGTAGGTAATTGAAGGTCAAAATGGCACGGATCATCAAAAGCCGCCTACGACGGCATTTTACCTGACACACCATACCCCTAGCTGACGCGGTTGATTTGGATAAAATAATCGGCAGATAGCTCAGCTTTCCCCATATTTCCCATGTTCTTGTTAATGCGGGGGGGTTACATCCTCGGCTGTGTGGGGGACGATCGTTGCTGCTCTGATGTCAAACATCGGCTATTGTCGAAAACCCCATTAACCTTATTAACTTTGGGAAAGAAAACTAGAAGAATAGTGTCATTTCCTTGCCTCATAAGTAAAGATCTACCTATACACACGATGAGCCTGGATCAAGTGCCGACGTGTTGACAGGAGAGATGAAAAGTCATGGCTGTCTCTTGGCATCATATCAAGTACTAGTATACGTGCAAGAATGTACACATCTTGAGATATCCTCATTGGCTCCATAGTGCTTCAGCTGATTGCTGTCTACCCCGCATTTTTGACTGTCGAAATATCAGCATCTGTCACACGATATGAATGTCTCGTAAGACTTCCTTTTAGCATGTAGCTACAAGTCTTTTTTATTGACCTTCGGGTGGTGGTGATATGATAAAGCTCCAGACGGGGGTTTTCACTGGCACTCATCTCCAAGTACACCGTGACGGAATGTGACTGCCATGACATGGCATGTCTCACGTCACTTGAAAAAGGAAGCCTTGTATCAGCCACAAAATCCGCCCCTAGCACTGCTGTTTTCGACCTGATTTTTTGTATATTCCTCGCAAATGGGTTTTTCATGTCGGCTTAGCGGTACATGGCTTATTACAGTCATTACAATCGCAAATGCATGGTCAGTATAATATCTAAACTTCCGGATGGAAGGGATAACTAATCTCCAAAATAGTTCCATGGCCTGGTTTGGCTACGACCAAGGCGTCTTTTCGGGAGTTCTAATATCAGCAGATTTCAAGAAACACTTCCCAGAGACTAACAATTCAAACATCTCAGGGATAACATCTAGCTCCTTCTCAGTAAGTGAGATCAAGTCTGCAAAACTATAGGAATCACGCTCTAACACTGGTTTCTAGCTTGGCGCCTTCTTTGGTGCAATTTTAGCCTTCACGTCAGGCGACAAACTTGGGCGCAAGAGAACAGTTATTTTCGGGCTACTCTGCAATACTATGGGTGCAATTTTACAAACTGTATCATGGGCCCTGCCACAACTACTTGTTGGTCGCATTATCAATGGATTTGGAATGGGCATAACATCATCGACCTGTCCCGTTTACCAGGCCGAATGCTCAAACCCCCGTGTACGCGGTAAATTGGTCGTGGTAGGATCTCTGTCGAACACTGCAGCTTTCTGTTTGGCAAACTGGATGAACTTTGGTCTCTATTTTCAGGGCGATGCGCTTCAATGGCGGTTCCCATTGGGTTTCCAACTTATCTTTCCTCTTATAGTCGGGATGGCACTTTGTTTTATTCCCGAGTCTCCTAGGTGGCTTTTGCTGAAAGACCGACATGAAGAAGCACTTGATGTTCTTGTTAGACTACAGGGCAGGGATTGCGCTCCCGATGACCCGAATGTTGCAGCAGAGTTTCTATCTATCCAGGTTTCATTGGAATTTGAGCGCAGTGACCATGTACCCTCGAGGGATGTTTTGATGTGTCGCGATAAAACGCAGAACCTTCGTCGTCTGTTGCTATCATGTGGAACTCAGTTCATGCAACAGTTCAGCGGCGTGAATGCTTTAGGTTATTACCTTCCTACTCTGTTGCAGGAAAGTGTTGGGCTTGGGGAACAAGAAAGCCGTCTTTTGACTGCTGTCAACGGAACGACTTATCTTTTCGCTGCATTCTGCTGTCTGATCATCATTGATCGCTTTGGCCGTCGAAAGTAAGTTATCATCCTTTAGGTCTGCCGTTGAAATAAAGGCCATTGACACTGTCAGACTCATGCTCTATGGCGCCGCTACAATGGGCACCTGTTATCTTGTTGCAGCCATCTGCCTCAAAAATGGTGAAAGCAATAGCTCACAGAAAAAAAAGGTAAGGGCTGCAATTTCATTTTCTCTATAGAATCTCCAGTGCTAACACGCACAGATGGGTCGCGTGACGACTGCGATGTTTTTCTTATATTATTTCTTCTATGGGACAAGTTTTGCAAAAGTCCCCTGGGTTTACAATTCCGAAGTCAACTCGCTTGGCTGGAGGACTCGCGGTGCTGCTGCTGGCACTGCGACAAATTGGATGGGCGGCTTTATAGTCACTCAATTTACCAGCGTCGGAGTGAACCGTCTCCATTGGCGCTTTTACCTTAGTAGGTCAATTCCCTTGCAAGAATTGAACAGTCTTGTTGACTTGAACAGTCTTCGCAATAATTAATTGGTGCTTCTTTCCGACCGTTTTCCTTCTTTATCCCGAGACTACGAGACGTACACTGGAGGATATGGATGAGATGTTTATTCAAAATCCTTCCTGGGTTGTCTACGGCAATCAATCTTTAACAAAGCGAGAACGTCCCCGGCCTTTTGTTGAGGCCGAAAGAGAGCGCATTGACAATGCTAGAAGGTCGAAAGTCATTCGATAGAGCAAGTGTTATACACCATGAGCATGTATAATTGAACATTTGAATGCTAGCCGGTTACTGTTTGACGCATCGTTTTTACTACACTCTCAAATAGCTTACGGGCTAACGTAGGTAGTATATGATCATAGATTTTAATGACCATCTTGTAGAATAAAAGGTAGTTTTTAGCTTGTGACCGCGCATAAAAACTTGGTATCAATTAACAGCAGCGAAAATCGCCCATAAGCAGTAAACACCTTCGCCGGCTATCCACCTAATCATAGTAAGCCAGCGCTGCTAAGAATAATCTACATAAAAAAAGAGAAGAAAAAGCAACCAGATCATCGTAAGTCCGTCTCAAACCTCTGTCAAGAGATCAAGTGTATTTGCGGAGCTAAGAAACAATGAGTTAGCTTACGATCATGTTCGAAGTAAAGACAAGGGTGGACTCACATCAAGAGTAAGAGATTTACTGCTGTTTTCGACCTGATCTCTGTAGATTCCAACCAGTGCTTCACTGTTCTGGAACAGTCCTGTCTTCAGACTAATGACGATGAACTGCATACCAGGAGCCGCATGATCATGAATGTAGTTCGCAATACGGGCAACATTGGTGTTATCAAGAGCCGCATCAACCTCATCCAACACGAAGAAGGGAGATGGCTGGTATGAATGGATGGCAAATAAGAGAGCAAGTGCCGCCATGGTCTTCTCACCACCAGACAAGTGCTCCATGTCACGGAAACGTTTGAGAGGAGGCATGGCATGGTACTTGATACCATCGAGGTATGGCTCGTCCGAATCCTCAATATCAAGGTATCTACATGAAATGTCAGTACCGATCATCAACTTGGAGTGTTTATCATAACTTACGCTTGTCCACCCAGCGGGTAGTTAGTGCTGCGTGTCAATTCACGGTAGATCGGGCCAATTTGCTCTGAGATGTGCGTAAAGGCCTTGTTGAAAAGATCTGAGCGCTTTTTCATCACACCCTCAAAGTCATCCTTCGCCCTCCTAGCTTGCTTCCGCGCATCTTCGAAGTCCTTCTCGGTACTACGGAGCTTGTTCTCAACGCTCTCGAGGCGCTCCAAAGCCTTGGTATTGGGTGCCATCTTCTCAAGCTCCGCAGAAAGAACACGGATCTTGTCTGATAATTCTTCCTCAAGCTTGTCATCGGACTCCTGCAGGGAAAAGGTTAGTATTATAGTTTGCGGCAGTCTTAATATGTTTGCATACCTCTTTCAGTGTCTCCCCAAGAGAGTCAAAGTCAACATCAATTCCGTAGTCTTGAACTGCAGGGGTTTCGTCAAGCCCATCGGCCTCGTCCACATCCATAGCGTCTGGGTCGGCCCCTTGCACCAAATCGTCGATGGGGAGTTTGTCGAGCGAATTTGATGAATTAGTCAATGGGATGTCGATGTCTTCAAGCTTGCATCGTCGCAGAAGAGTATAGCGACTGGAGGAGTTTCGTTGAATCTCGGCTTCCAGCGCACTAACGTTCTTCAATGCCGCCTCAACATGCTTGCTGCGTTTCTGGAGTTCCCTACGCTGCTCAGCCAGGTTCTCTGCAGATTGTGCATAAATTTCCTTTTGTTTCTCAAGGTTCTCACGCAGAAGCTCGAGCTCTGCACCAAACTCATCCAGCTGGTTTCGAATTTCATCTTGTTGGCCCTTGAGTTCCTCAATTAGAGCCATGTCACGCTCATATTGGGCCTCAAGACCGCTAACACGGTCAATTGAAGACTGGATACGCTGCTGTTCGAAGCTTAACTGATTCTCGATACGACTCTTTTGGGTTGTAAATTCGAGCTTTTTCTGTGCAGCTTCTTCATGCAGAGATCCTTGCTGAGCCTCATATTCACGTATGTTTTCGTACCCCAGACGATTGCAAAACTGACGGTAGATCTCATCTTCGACTTCACTGACGGAAGATTGAGAGTTCTCGATGGTCTCATCCAGCTCATCTAGATTTTCCTTCCGCTCCGAATACTTAGGTCGCAGTTCTTCCAATTGGCTTTTGACAAAGTCCAACTCGCTGCGCTTGCTCTTGATGTTTCTCTCGAGTGCCTTCAGCTCATCCTTGGAATAGTTCAGGCGCTGCTCAAGGCCAACAAGCTCACCCTGCAGTGTCTCCTCTTCTGACCCACGACGATGGCTCTTGGGGAGGTTTGTCAGATCATTCATCAGCTTTTCCTTGAGTTTGTAGAGGTTCTCCACTTCGGAATCATCCCATCGTTTGGAAGCATTCTGTTGGGGACCTCGACCACCAGTCATGAGACCACCCTTGTGAATTACAGTACCATCGAGGGTGACAGCCTTTGCATCAACGTTTTTCTCGTAGCACAGATGCTTGGCAGTTGCTAAATCATCACATACAATGGAGTTTCCACAGGCGTAGCTAATGGCACGCGATACAGATTCTTCGTAGTCCACGGTTTCGATAGCAGGGCGCATATTTCGGTGCATGCCCTTAAGATGTGAGTTAAATGCCTTCACTTGGATAGTCTCCAAAGGAATGAAAGTCGCTTGGCCTGCGCGTTGGTCGCGAAGGTGCTGAATACATTCCTTGGCAGTCTTCTCGTTGTCCACAACAATAGCATCGAAATGGCGACCCAGAACGGTGCTGACTGCTTCAGCATACTTCCGCTGCTTTGGGCGACACAAGTCGCTCACACGACCCTTGACACCGGGAAAAATTCGCTTAAGAGTCGAGATGAGCTCCTTGGCACGAATTTCACGCTCGTTCTGCTTCTTGCCATCATCGGCCTCGAGCAGCTTTCTGAGCACGACTTGAAGCTTCTCTTCAAGTTCCGTCCTCATTTGTGAAACCTTCAAACGCTCGGACTGCAGAGTGTTCAGCTCCTTCTTCTTTCGGTCGATGTCCTTAGATGTGACCTTCGTGGAATCATTCAATGCCGTCTTGCGCTCATTCATGTTCTGGGCTTCGGACTCCAGGTTGTTAAGCTGCCATTCGGTGCTTTCAAACTTGCCTTTCAGGCTGTTTACAGCTTCAGCCTCGGTCTTTCTTTGCCTTCGCAGGTTATCGAGGTTCAGCTGATCTGCTGAGGAGCGCTTGCTGACTTCTTCCCTTAATTTGTGGTACTCTTGCTGGTCAGCCTCGCTGAGTTGTGTCCCTTGCTTGCTGATAGTCTTTTGCCACTCAGTCTCCCATTGAGCCTGAGCTTTCTCAACGAGCTTCAAGTCCTTCTCAAGCTTTTTGGCACCATTTGTGTAGGTCTCACGCTCCTTGCCAATCTCATCAATTTTCGATGCATATCGCTCAACCTTTCGCTGGGTGATTTCCACTTTCTCATTGACGGGCACCAAAGAGTTGTTCAATTCTTCGATATCCTTCTCTTTCTTAGTGATATTCTTTTCGGCTTTTACAACATCTCTGCCGACACGAGCATGCTCTTTCTTGGCGTTTTCGACATTTTGTTCGTATTTCTCAACGCCGCGGCGGTACTCCTTAAGCTCATCCTGGTGCTTTTGGATGTCGGCACTGGACTCATCAATAAGGCGCTGGAAATGGAAAAGCTTCCACAAAATGTGAGTAATGACAGCCTGGTCGCGCTCCTCGGCCTTCTTAGCGTAGTTCTCAGCTTCGCGCTTCTGCTCTTGGTATTGCTTGACCTCGGAATTGATACCTCGGCGACGATTGAGCTGGGCAGTCTGCTGCTCTGCAGCCTCCTCAGCCTCAGCTTTCAACTTCTCATAGTCGGCCTTGTGCTCCAATGAGCCAGAGATTTGTTCGATCAGGCGGGTCAGATCTCTTGGTGACTGGGATGCAATGGCCTCAACATCACCCTGGAACACAAGGAAGTTTCTCGCACGAATCAAGATGTTCTCTTCCTCCAGCGCTTCATTGTATTGTTGGGCAGTCACGATCTTGTTGTTGATCCTGTACTCGCTGACACCCTGGCTGGTGATAGAACGGCGCCATTGCTGTTCTTCACCTGCGTCATCTTCATAGACCGCCATGACCCAGGCGCTCTTGGGGTCGTTTCGCTCGCTAGCATCCTGAGACGCATCCATATTGTCGGCCTCGTCATCTTGTTCGCCGTCCTCTCCGTTGGCGGGGGCTTCCCCATCAACTTTCGATGTTCGCAAAACTCGACCACGGTAAACAAGGTCGCGGAGATTCGTAGATCGCAGGTGGGATGATTTAATACCTAGAACGAACGAGATCGCATCCATTCTAGAACAGGTCAGTATTGGCACCCATCATATCCAGGTAAGGCGTGAGTTTGCATACGAATTTGATTTTCCGGACCCATTGGGACCAATGATGGACGTGAAGTATGCATCTCCGAAGAGAAGGGTATGGTGACCTTTGTAGGACTTGAAATCTGCAGATGATGTTAGCAGATCTGCACAGCATCGCACGACATGTATCGGGTTAGGCGATACTAAAAAGTTCCAGGCGAATGAGTTTGCCCATGGTGCAAAGCAGCCGCTTCCTGGGGAAGCCACACGCTCAGATACTGAGACTGAACGGGTTGTGGTGGTTGACCAGCTGAATGATTGACCGGAGACAAAAGACTGGGAGGGGCGCGATATGGGGAATCGCGCGTCAACTTCCCCGACGCGCCACGCCAGGTAGCCTATCAATCACGTGGTCTCCCCACTAAATCCATGGCGAGTCTACAATTGTTGGTCTGTTATTTTAAAAGATATTGATTTGAATAATTTAACTGAGATGGTAGCTTATTTGATCTGCTTACAGCCTTAATGATATACTGAATTGCAAATTGTGGCTTTTGTGTGAACCAAGGTTGTCAAGTGCTTTAAGCTCACGCTTCTGTCGTTCAGATCAAGTTCTATATAGATTATGTAGGTAGGTGCACATGTGGTTCAATGGAGCAACATTTGATTGGAATGTACAAACTTGAAACTGGACATTGTAAACCGTGACCTTGGAACTTGAATTTCCCTAATAGTACCTAGGCAGAAATTCATCCAAAAAGAATGAAATAGGCACCTAGGTATGATCACAGACATTCTAAGATTCCGAGTCAATGATCAATCTAATAGGAACCTTCAAGAAGTTGGAAGTAGTATAAGTGCCCTTCTTGAAGTTCCCCTTCCAATGTTCAAGTTCAACTCGTAAACCTTCCAGGCGTCTTGAACATTGGAAGCTCTCGCTCGTCCCCGCATGTGCACAGTGCTGCCACTGCAGTGGCAGCTAACCACTGAAAAAACAGACACTCATCCAGACTTCGCTATCAATTTGAAAGTCAAAAAACTGCGAGATACGTTGCTTACATAGAGGCATGTTTTCTCTCAAGATGCATATAGTCCAATATCGAAAAGTATGGACCTAATAACGAACAAGGTTCTATGGAAGAATAACAAAAAATTGGTACGTAGTAGTACAGATTGTGTATATACAATATAGAAACATTTAAAGCCCACTAGTAACAAGCATAGCAGGTCTCAGAATGATAGGCCAAATATCAATAATCATGACGAGCTTAGGCCTCATTGCCCAACGCACGAACGTTTTTCACGGGGTTACCAAGGGCCAAAAAGTCCTCAGAAAGGTACCCATTGGAATCCACTCGGACAACCCTAAGATTGGGAGTCTTAACGCCCAACAGGATAATATCCTCCTGAGTGAAAACCTGACGCATACACATGAACAACCCCCAGATACTCTGACTGATTGCTCTCGCGGGAGCCATCATAGAGAATGGTCGCGATTGTTCCTCCGGACCAACCTTCATTTGGTCACTCTCGAATCTTTTCCTTGATTCAGCGGAGACGACCAAGCGGCGATGTATGTAGATATCAGATGGTGAAGCCTCAAATTGCATAGGCTTCTTGAAGGGAATGGCGTGACGGACACTGAGGCGGATTTTAGTTTGGTTACCGCTGGCCTTGACAGCAGTGATCGTGTTGACCAAGTTGCCCGTCCGAGCGAGAATAACTGTGCCCATAGCACTCATCATCACACAGATACCACCGAACATGGCCTTTTGCCATACGGGACGATCGAATTTGGAGTCGCCCAGGACATCGTAGCCGTTGAAGGCGGCGTATGCAAAACAAAACGCTGATAGACCGTATGCACTAATGATGAAGGTGCGGTGGGAGCGTGATTGGTATAGAACAACGTCGCCTTCCTTTGCGACCTTAAGTGCTAATCTACCAATTGATCCTGCTGGGATTCTTGACTGCGCGGCGGAGGACTTCGGAGTAGTCCGAGGGGAGGGCTTCGCTTGACCCCGGGCTGCACGCGGGGCGCTCGAAACGAAGGTGCGCCATGAGGAGGCCGGGATAGTCTGGTAGGAATTCCGCGCTGCAGGCCCGGTGCACGATTGCCAGAGTGATCGAAAAGAGTGTATTCTGGCGGCCATTATGTAGATTGTGTAGATTCTGTTGATACCGATGTCAGTCCACATTTATCGCGAAGCACCACCATTGTAGTGGAAAACGGCCAGCAACGTGGAATGAGACAGAGTCCAACCACATCGTCACAATGAATGAAGAGCAATTGAAAGTATTAATTCACTTACCGAAGCACCGATCAGTACCCAGTCTCGTTGTTCTCCACGGAAAACCGCCAGAGCGAAAACAGCTATAGCGGCAGAAAAATGTTCCCGACCCGGGAGCCGGTGAAGGCTCCCAACGCCCTCAACATTGAAACAACCTCAAGCTCTCCAAACACCACACCCCTCAGACGAATCAATTCAATTATTTCACCGGAACTAGCGCGGCTCGACGCGGTGGTGGGCTCTTCGTCGATCGTGTCCGTCTCTGCCGACATTCCAGCTTTTCCGGAGATTCGCGACATCACTCGTTAACAACTCCGCATTAACCCATATCTCTCACGACCCTCCGAGACCATTCTACCCTGCACATCTAAAATGGCAGCTCGAATCCCAATTACCCAGGTGCCGGCGATGTTCGCCCGCCGCCAGCCCCGGGCTATCCACCTCTCCAAGCGTAAGTTGTGCGCCCCCCGAAACAAAGCGATTGCAAGCGCTCCAAGAAGAATGTCCTCGGAATTCAACCACAGTCAAAGAATAAACGCAATATAGCTCCAGACGTGATAATTATGTACTAACTATTTCATATAGGCATGCAATCTTCCTCCGCTCCTCAAACTCAGAACCCCGCCTACCCTCTCTACCCCTCCGTTGCCCAGCTCCTGCACCAGAAGAACATCCCCGACTCAGAGGTCTCCAAGATCCCCGCCTCAGGACCCAAGGGCCGTCTCCTGAAGGGTGACGTCCTCGCCTACATTGGCCAGATAGCAACCGAGTACCCAGCAACTCAAGCAGCAAACCTCGCCAAGCTGACCACTCTGGACCTAAGCAACATCAAGATCGCCGCACCCCCAGCCCCCAAGCCCGTCGAGAAGGAGGCACCCGTCAAGGAAGAAGTGATCGCCAAGCCACCTCCAATGGCCTCAGTAGCAATTTCAATTTCGCTGGCAGCTGTACTTTCCGCCCAGCGCAAGCTCCAGAAGAACATGGGTGTTACGATCCCCGTATCCCGATTCCTGGCCATCGCTACTGATCTTGCGAACGATGCGCTGCCACGCTCGAAGAACGAGAAGCTTTCTGCCGATGAGCTTTTCGATGAGATTCTCGGTGCAGAGGCCGTGACTGTTTCCCGGGGAGATTACATTCCTGAGTTGAACGTCTTTGAGGCTGCTGCTCAGGCGCCTCGTCGTCAGGTTGAGGAGGACATTATTGATGTTCTGAGCGCTAAGCCTGGTAAGAAGGCTTCTGCTCCTACTGCTTTTGTTGAGGATGTTGAGGAGGCTGGTGGTGCTTCCAATGTGTTCAGCTTGACTGTCCCTGTTGATGAGCAAGTGCGCGCGAAGGCGTTCCTTGAGCGGATTAAGACTCTTTTGCAGGTTGAACCTGCACGGCTCGTGCTCTAAAATTTTTGATTTATTGGTATAGATTCTCCTCTCGAGAGTCCACTCTCCCTTTTTGGTTGCCATGTTATAGGGTTTTGTATTTAGTGTAGCATAGATAATTTGATACCGACTTGGTTGACGCTTTTCATTGTGCATCTTGGAGGCCTTTTAGAACAGGTTGCTATTGAGTTTGGACAATCATGGTCTACAATTCTCCAGCTAGGCATTGAAGTTGGAATAATGACAGATTGGATGTTTAAGGCTCTAGTTTCTTAGTTTCGTCCTAACTTGATGGAATCGCCACACCGGACCGACTGTATGGCGATATTAGATCGAAGCGCAATGAAGAAAGTTCAAATAAGGAGTGACTGTAGAAGAGGGGCAGAGAAAAAAAGGGGTCATGTCATCATCAATGTGCACGCAGTTTGCGAGTAAAAAAAGACCATCCACGCCGACGCAAAGCCGAGTACCGGCGACCCAGTTGAAACGCCATGAGCGCCACGCTTGGACTCGTAGAAGCAGGCACGTGCGCCAGATAGAAGAGCAGAAAAAATTACAAAGGGGAAAATGACGAAGGGAAAAAAAAAAAAATGGGAAGGGCAGTATTGAAAACGAAAAGCCAGGGGAACAGAATAAGAGCGCGATCGTTGCCTCCACACCTTTCTATTCCCACTGCTGCAAGAAAATGAAAATAAAGGCAGAAATGTGGTAAATTCCGATGCAAAAATTGGTTAAGACCAATTCGAGATTCCCTGATACCATGCAAATAATACTTTCCTCCCCGGTGATTGACGCCCGAAAACTCCGTGTTGTATGCAAATGAAAAAATGCAGATAGAGAGCAAGGCTAGTCAACAATTTAGCGAATGGTGCCCCATTCCGACAATTTGCTGCCTTCTCGTCGCGACTCCCTGGTAGCTCGATTGTCGAAAATCTTCCAGAATCGAAGCGTCTCATCGCCAGCTCCAGTGACAATCGTCTGACCGTCAGGACTCACTGCAAGGTACAGCACACGGAAAGTGTGGCCAGTAAGCGAAACAATCTGCTCCATGCGGGGATATTTCCAGATGGCAATCTGATTCTGGCTGTATCCGTGGGTACTGATAATCTCGTCCGAGTTTTTGGACCAAGAAAGGTTGCAGACCTGACTTCCGGTGTCAACTTCCTTGATCATAGAGCCGGTTGATGTATTCCAGAACTTGATCGTGCGATCCGCTGTACCTCCGCCCGATGCAAGCAGATGATGCTGATGAGGTGACCATGCAATGGCTTTCACAGCTGCAGAGTGACCCGAAAAGCGATACAGAGGAGTGTCACTCAGCTTGTCCCAAACCATCAACTTGTTGTCATTGCCACCAGATGCCAGTTGTCCATCGTCTGTGTTCCACTTTAAACCACAAACTTCTTGCTTGTGGCCAGACAATTTTCGAATGAAGTGATCGGGAGAGCGAACATCACGATGATAGATGAGACGATCGCGAGATCCGGAAGTGAGAACATGATCATTCCATGTGAGAGCGCCAACACGACTCGTATGGCCGATCATCGTGCGCAATCGGCGACACTGCTCAGCATCCCATATTTGCACAAGACCCTTTCCTGTGCCAATAGCAATATGAGTGCCTCTCTGGATCCAGCTGACACTAGTCACAGTGTCGTCCTTGATCTCACAGAGCTTAGTAACAGAACCACTGTGAGAGTTCCACATATAGACAGAATTGGCCAGGCCCACACCCAAGACATTACTGCTACCCCAATCAACGAGATTCAGGTAGAAGTCATCCTGTAGATCTGGAGCATCGAGGACCTTATATGGGACCTTGTTCACATAGCGGGGTTGTTTGCGTGGGGTTTGAAGGAGTCGTTGACTATCATATCGGATAGGCGATAGACTATAAAGTTCTGATCGCACGTCTAGATTCGGCGCACGGGCACTTCGGGGTGTTTTCGAGGGTGTCGGATGATTCGAGCCAGGCCGGCCTGGGCCGTAGTTGAATATATTTTTATGAGGGGTGGAAGGGGTGATGCTCGCAGGTGGGAGATTAGCGGCGAGGATGGAAGGAGGTGTGTGGGATCGTGTTTTGTCATGGATGCCATTGAATCCCATTAAAGGGTCGGGTGCGAGGTCAGGTTGGGGAATTGTATTGCCAAACAGTTCACTTCGTAGAACTTGTGAATACGTTTTGTCTGCTTCTTCCGCTACAGATGGCTTGTTAGTTTTGAGGGCTCCTCATGCGATCAGTGACCGGGGTACGAACCTTTTTGAAAGTAAAGCTCTGAGTGGGGCACTTGTCTTTGTGATCTCGATGGGGTCGATGGACACCCAGCTTCATGGAGTAAGCTGTATGTCGCTGATATATCTTGGCCCTCGCGGTTGGGAATGAAGCTGGTAAATAATTAGCTTATCTCCTCATCTCCAAGGTGGGCTTGATGGTGGAGCGCATTCCCATCAAGCCTTCTGCCTCTGCGCCCTTGAACTTACCGGTCGCCATAGACTCGTTGTCGCTTCCGAGCAGGACTTGTTACAGGTGTCCGTTCTCTCTGTCGTCCGGCATCCTCGTAATCCTTTAGCGCCTTGGTCAGCGCTACCGAGTCCACCGGCTCTGACCCCTCCAATGCACGAGGGCGATTGCTCGTATTATCCGGATACAAGATCGTTCGCTTCGATGGCACGCTGGGTGGTGTTTTCGAACCGGGCGGAGAGACAAAACTCGCAGCTTGCGACCGAGTGTTGACGTTTCCCTTAGTTGCTCGCCGACTCTTTCCACCTGCGTCGGTGTCCTGAGGTCGGTCCCCCATGCTGGCGGCTGATCCTCAGGGCCGAGATGCAGATTGCGCTGTCTTTGGAGAATAATCGGGATGGGCATGCGATGGGATTGAACGGGTGGTGAATGAACTGATGGTTGGTGAGGGTCGGGTCGACTGATGACTTATTTGAGCTGCGCTTGTGCTTTGTTGATTTGAGATAAAGCCGTTCTAAGACTGTGATCCAGGTCCAGCTGGGCCAGTGGGAATGTGCCACCGATAGTCTCAGTATTTACGTCTTTGACAATCGCCAGCTTAGACCACCTAAAGTCAAATGGATGAAAGGGCATTCACGACAGCAGGAGCACAAGAAACTCAGATCTCAGGCGTCTCCAAGGGCGACTTTCCCTTCATCCCTCTCGGGGTCACGCGTCGGGTACGCTATACCGCTTTGGGAATGGGGAATCTGTGGTCTTTTACTTCTCAGACATTCACGCCGCTGACTTGCTGCCTATTAGTCTATTATTATATTAATTTATTCTACAATCAGGTTCATTCCAGTGACTCCACTCTGATCGACACGTTCCCATAGATCGACTGGAATTCCAGATGTATATCCGATTTCATCGATTTTAGTTCGGTCGGAAATCATCCTGGAATAGAGAAGGGGGGGGGACACCCCCATGTGCTTTTTGTGATGATAGTTCCCCCCTCTTTTGCTGCAGAGTCTCAGACTTGTTTACACTCACGCGTGTCACCGATGGTTCATTGGGCTATGTCATAGGCTGAGAAGTGGGGATGTTAGGAAACAGACGCGAACCCAGGGCTGACCTGGTGCTGCAGCGCGCCTTCACGCGCCGTGGACGCGCATACATTAGAGAGAGAGAGCTTGGGCCATAAGACGGCTTTGATAGTTCCCTCCACTACCAATCAATTCAGCCTAGCTCGGGGAATTATGCGATACAAGTCTCCCACTGCGTAGACTTGGGTCCTCTTAGATTCCTACAGAGCCGATCATCCACTCAGATTTGAAACCTAGCAGTTGTAACTCCTCTCCCCCCCCCGTAAGCCCACCAGCTGCCGTTTCTATGCGGGAATCGTCACCGCCAACGGGAAAACCTTGCCCGCACTTGACACATCCCCACAACACCGACCCTACTATGCGTCCCTCTGTTCTCTCTGTCTTGGGCCGTAGTTTTCATCCTCGTTCTGTTTCAACCATGGCGCAAGCTTCTAAGATCCCCGCCCAGGAATTCCTGGATTACGTGAATGCGTCTCCCACTCGTATGCTTGCATCTATACCCGGGAGTGTCGATCGAGGAAACTGACTGGGTCTAGCTTTCCATGCCGTCCAATCCTCCAAGGACCTTCTTGCCAAGGCTGGATACCAGGAAATCAAGGTACTTGCGATGCTCCACAATTCTAATCGCAACCTGGAAGCTTGTTTAGAGGAACCATAGCTCACTCGATATATAGGAAAAAGATTCCTGGGCTTCTACTTGCAAGCCCGGTGGTCGCTACTATCTGACTCGCAACACTACAACGCTGATTGCTTTTGCTATCGGTCAAAAATGGAAGGTATGTCTCTTGATATGCAATGAAACTGAACTATACGAAATCCACTAGAGATCAAGTGGCTGACAAGGATGTACTGCAGCCGGGTAACTCCATCGCCATGATTGGTGCCCACACCGATTCCCCGGTCTTGCGGGTGAAGCCCGTCAGCAAGAAGCAGGGCGAAGGCTTCATCCAGGTTGGTGTTGAGGCCTATGGTGGTGGTATTTGGCACACTTGTATGCATACTCCATTGATCTGAACATGGAAACCCCCAACTAATAAATGCAGGGTTCGATCGCGACCTCGGTGTCGCCGGCCGCGTGATGACTCGTGCCGGCGATGGCTCCATTGTCCAGAAGTTGGTCAAGGTTGACCGTCCTAGTATGAATATGCCTCGCCTTTCAACGATTGACAGTTTGGCTAATTCCTGAAAGTTCTCCGTATCCCGACTCTGGCCATCCACTTGGACCGCCAAGAGAACTTCTCATTCAACAAAGAGACCCAGCTCTTCCCTATTGCCGGTCTGATCGCTGAGCAACTCAACGAGACAAGCGAAGCCCAGCAAGATGAATATGCCCCTCTGAAATCTGTCACGCAGCGTCACCACACCAAGTTCGTTGAGCTTGTCGCGGCTGAGGCGCAGGTGAAGCCCGAGGATATTCTCGACTTCGAGTTGATTCTCTTCGATACCCAGAAGTCTTGCCTGGGTGGCTTGAGCGAGGAGTTCATTTTCTCTCCCCGTCTGGACAACCTGAACAGCTCCTACTGTGCGACCGCCGCTCTTACCGAGTCAGCTCCCTCAGAGAAGTCCCTTGAGAACGAGGAGGCCATTCGTTTGATTGCCCTGTTTGACCATGAGGAGATTGGCAGCCGCACAGCTCAGGGTGCTGACTCAAACATCCTCCCTTCAATTATTCGCCGCCTGTCCGTACTTCCATCATCCTCTTCCTCATCGGAGGATGTCTCTACTGCCTATGAGCAGACCCTTGCCACTTCCTTCTTGGTCTCTGCCGATATGGCCCACTCTATCAACCCTAACTACTCTGGCAAGTATGAGCCTGATCACAAGCCCGCAATGAACAAGGGGTGTGTAATCAAGATCAACGCCAATGCCCGTTACGCCACAAACTCCCCCGGCATCGTCTTGCTGCAAGAGATTGCCCGCAAGAAGGGCGAGCGGGAGAGCCGTCCTGTTCCTCTGCAGCTGTTCGTTGTCCGCAACGACTCGAGCTGCGGTAGCACTATTGGCCCCATGCTATCCGCTGCTCTGGGCGCCCGTACCTTGGATCTGGGTAACCCCCAACTGAGCATGCACAGTATCCGTGAGACTGGTGGTACTTACGACGTTGATCACGCCATTCGTTTGTTTACTGGTTTCTTCGAGCACTACTCCGAGCTCGCCCCCAAAATCTTCGTGGACTAAGTTGCCTAGGTCGTAACTATGATAAGCTCGTATGAAGCATCTATATAGATAATAACGAGATGCTGCTCAAATGCATATTGAATATAACTTATCTTTCTCGATACATTGACCCAGACAATTGTAAACATACTTCTGTTCTCATTGTAGACTCGTTATCCCGCACGTGGTCGGCCCGAGATAAGTCCGCGCCTCCTTGACTGATGACGGAACTCCACACTTCCCGTATCAACCCCAGCACTGGACACCCGATTGCAGAACAACGTCCATGTCCCCATGATCCTCTATGACCGACGTCGATGCCTTCCGCGATGCAGAGCACATCGCCGATGTATCCGGTCTATCCTTCAACGATGATGAGGAGAGCGATGCATCCTTCGGCGCGGGGCCTCTCAGCGCCCAGGACCGCATCCGCGTAAGGAAGGCCCAGTCAACAGCAAAGATAGCTTCCATCGACCGATTACTCCGCGATCTTGATATTTTGATCTACTGTGAACTATCCGCATTGTACTACATGGAGTGAGTGACTTACTATAGTCTTTTCTTATCGTGGTATTCATCGTGAATGCGCCGTCAGCCACACTTCAGCTAGACAGCTATTACCCCAGCTTACATAGTACTCTGTTAACATATGGTAATCCTCTAGCTGTTCTATTGTTCTTTTCGCACTGCGTGCTGTAGTAGAATTGATATTCTTCACACCTAAATCGCCCCCCTTCGACCCAACACGCAATCAACCCTTCGTCTCCGCCATCCTCGCCAGTAACCTCTTTTGCATGATCTTCCATGTCTTCTTTATTCGACCCGAAGGAACTGAAGCCACACGCGGGTATCTTCACGGTGGCCTGTTCATCGATTTCATCGGACAATTTCCCGTTTCCACATTCCGACTTCTATCATTCGACCTCTTAATACTCCTCGTCGACTTCGTGATGCTAGGACTAGTCATTGAGCGCGTGAAAGCCGTCGCGATAATGACCCCACCTACTACAACCACAACAAGTACCACAGAAGCGAACGCTGATGGCGATGCCGCCCAGACAGACACACCTAGAGAGGGACAGGAACAAGACCATGACGCAGAGGAGCGAGGTGTTGTACGCGGAGCCGAAGAGCCCGAGACCTCCACGACACCACCTGTCGTCTCGATAGATGATGACGACGTAAATGATGAACGAATTTCTCTCCTCGCTGATCCAGGCGATGCTACGTCTGGCCGGGATAGTCACCCCCTCGACTCTTTTGCCTCGGGCTTGGCCATGATTCTAGACATGGGTATATTCAGCACGATACGTGATCAATGGGCTTATTCAACTACACCGCAGCGACCCGCGGGATACTCACCCTCGCCGGAGACCGCGACATTCCTGCGGCAGCGTTTCGGGCTGCAAATGGGGACTGACGGGCGCTTTGTACGGATGAATCGATAGCATGACTTGTATGTACTCTAGTTGCATTGATGACCATATTACCGGATCATGTATTAGCTCGGTGCTGGCTGCCGAACATAAATGAAGATACACACATATCTGATACATCCAAGACTTGTATCGATTGATTTCATGCGCAAGAGATACTCCGTAGAAGTAAAATAGTGAGACGAAAGCTCGCAAAACGGGAAATCACATGTGCATAAAGTTGTGCAAATGCAAAGAACAGAAAGAAATAAAAACATTGTCATACATGATCCCTATAAATCCAATGTACAAACCGGGTATCTAGCACTGACCAGGTCTAGCTTAAAGAACACATTTAATCCCTATTCTTACTCCTCACCAGGTTTAGCCCTGCGAGTAAGAATCTCATCCACAATACCAAGTTCCTTAGCCTCATCAGCACCCATAAAGTAATCTCGTTCCATCAACTTCTCAATATCGTCCAAAGACAACTTCTTGGGCCCATTCAAATGCGACATGTAAATCTTATTGAGTTGCGTGCGAATACGCAGAATCTCCTTAGCATGGATCGCGATATCGGTTGCTTGGCCGTGGTATCCACCTGAAGGCTGGTGCACCATGATAGAGGAGTGTGGGAGGGAGAATCGTTTTCCTGGGGCGCCGGCTGCAAGGAGGAGGGAGCCCATTGATGCGGCCTGGCCGATACAGATTGTGCTTACGGGGGCGGAGATATAGGTCATTGTGTCGTATATCGCTAGACCTGGATTGAAAGAAAATTAGTATGAGGTAGATATTGTGTAGATTTAATAATCGCGAATGATTAACGTACCAGCTGTGACGGAGCCGCCTGGGGAATTGATGTAGAGGTGGATTGGTTTCTTGGGATTGTCGGCTTCGAGGAAGAGGAGCTGGGCGACAATGGAAGAGGACATCATTTGGTCTACTTCGCCGTTTAGACAGACAATGCGTTCTTTTAGGAGCTTGGAGAATATGTCATCTGTGTGTGCCGGGTCAATCGTTAGCTTAAGCAGCTTGGGTAGAAGTTGGAGATTGGAGAAAACAATGGGTTGTTGATCCGTAGTGGTGACGTACAAGTATGCCATCCTCCAGCCTATATAATATGTCAGAATTATTTTCAGATAAGATGCCAGCTTGAAAATGAAGAACATACCACAGTCTCGGTTACGAACGGCATTGGAGTTGCTCCGCGCGGGGGTGTGAATTGCATAGCTGGCGCGGAACTTGAAAAAGCTCGCAGGCCATTGTTGAACGTGAGTACCGGCAAGATAGAGCGAGTGCTTAAGCGACCGAGTCGCTGAGCGATAGGAGCACCCGTGCGCATCATTTTGGCGATGTGTATAGGAAGAGAGGAGGAGCTGTGAGGTGCGGAAAGGCGGAGCTGCCAGATAGAGTCACACGCTAAGATAAGATGCCCTCAGCTCCGCAGATTGCGGGTTTTCATTGGCGCAAGCTGCATTACGGGGGCATCACCGCAACAAAATCAATTTGCTCTTTTCAACAGTCGCTGTCCACCATGCAGTGCACCAACCAAGTCCCATATGGGATATGGCGTCTCCGTATATTCCAGAAGATCCTGAACACACCTCAATATATACAACCCGCGCGCCACTTTTCCTTTTCGACCTCCAGAACCAAGAACAAATCAGATGATACACCTTCGACCTCCCCATCACAACGTCTCCCACAGTCTCCTTTCGTCACGCATCCAATACGGTCACCAGGAAAACGCCTGGGGACAAAATTCGAACCCAAGGCTAAAGGTCCTGAACCGCTTGAGAGGAACCCCTGGGCACTAGCTCTAGCCTCGCCTATTCGGGCATGCACGTTATCCGGCGCACGAATACCTCGCGATCTTATGGGAGACTGGGGTCTTGTACGGAAGCCAAACACAGAAGATCTATATGTACTCCCGGTAGATCTTCTCAAGAGCTCGTTACAAAAAGGGAAGTCAAAGAACAAGGACGAACAGGGTCAGACTCCAAACACTGCGGTAGACAAGCCAATTTTCGGCGTGGACAACACGGGAGAAGCAAATGATGGCCGTAATCTTGTGTTTCAGATGACCAATCTCATCTCCTCGTTACGGGCGCTGATAGAGCCTTTCGGTACCCAGCGAGGAAGGAAGCCGCCGGTTTTTCGACTTGCACCGTACCGATGGAAATATCCCCAAGGTCCTATTACCAAGCGAGAGGAGGCCCAAATGGTTTGGATGGACGATATGCCACAGTATATCTTGCGGCGGATGAGACGCGACTTGACCACTCGACTTGTGAATGCTTGTCAGAAATCAAATGTTCTTGGAGCTAAGAACAGGGTGTGGACTGTTATTGAAATGCAAGAATATTCGAACTCTGGTCTCTTGAAGGGATTGGAAAGGCTTAAACCAATTTCAGACATGGAAAATGGTGCTGTGATTCTTCTTGGTGCGCCACAAAATGAAACCATGTCCAATGACAACAATGACAATGGGATCTTCTCAGAGTCGGTGAATTTGCCTCAAATCGAAAGAGGCGTACCGGTGTTTGATCTATCTGTGCTATTATCGGAAACGGAACTGGCTGAATTACGAGAATCAGCTCCGCATTTTCAACATACGGCACTGTTCTTCAGGCCTAATAATGCGGTTGTTAGGGACTTGATGATGTCTCTCTGGAAGTTGAAGCGATATATTACCGAGGACAAGCAGCTGGAACATTTGATTGAGACCAAGCAGTAGAAGATATGCAATTGACACAATATACCAAGCATCTTCCCTGAGAATTGTCATACATGTTTAAAGCTCCCTAGTTTGGGATAGACTTAGCCATCCCAAGCCATGGATGCTATAAGTCTACGAGTTCTAATTTTACTTGAAAGCCTGAATGCTAGTTGCGTGCCCCGTCACAGTAATCATGGTTGTTGTAGTAGTGACAGCACTACATCTCTCCTCAGCCGTCGATGTCTTAGATCCAACAGTTTTTGCTGAAGTTGTTGTAGTAGTAAACGTAACCAAGGCGCATTCCGTGACAGAGCTTCGAGAATCCACGTTGGCGGCTGTACGTGTGATACCAACGGCCGAGCTATTCCTACTTGCTTCAAAGGATTGATGCGGGCTTCCAGCAGTCAGTGGTATCGAGGTAGTTCTCACAACACTAGAACTCGAACTCAAGTCTCCCGATGTAAGCACTGGAGTCACCGCAGATGCCGACCAAGTACCTGTAGTGTCCCAGTCACACCATCGGCATAGATCAAGTTGCCAACGAAAGCTTTGCAATATTGGAACTTCAAATTCCCAGTCCAGGGTGCGACGAACTACTATTTAACACATGAATACAGCTGAATCACATGTGCAGGGGGTTATTTCTTTTCATTTCTAGCTTGAACCAGCCATACTGAATCGCAAGCTCTTTACATTGATACTTTCATCATTATTCTCGCTTAAACAAAAGCTGTCAACAATGAAACAGCCAATGTACCAGTTTTAAGCCGTGTCTCTTGGCAATGGGCGCTTTGGTGGAGAAGTAGGGCTGGCAGAGTCCATTATTGCCGAGCCCCATGACAATGTGGGGACTGATTCGGCAATTATGAAGAGTACATAGGCCTGGGGCTCGAGAAGTAGTCAAATGACAGGCGCTTACTTAGGCTTATAGTGAAAACGATCTTTCTGGTGATGCAAGCTTGTTTCATGCACATCACTAGGATATTTTCGGTCATTGATGAGAAGACTGTTCTCGTTCTTAAGTGCACTTCCATCTCTGATGCAAATTCTACATACTTTACACCATGGTTAGCAAGTCCATTAGTGAGCGCGAATCTTCTACTAGCCTTGGACAGTTCCAACACGCGGACTGCGGCCCGGGCAAACATTAAACGGACAGATCCTTCCACGCAAATGTTTGGCCCGAGAAATTATCTTCTACCTGACTACTATGGTGCTATGAAGAGATGCATGGAGTATAATTCTGCCATGAAACCGTGAGGAAAGGCAGGTATTGATTGGGATAATGTTGTATTTTGTAAATCGTTATGTAGCTATTCTTTGAGATCACTCCTAGATAGATGCCGATTATGGCCGGTAAAACAATATTTGAAGAGACAGACTAGCTTGTCCTCACGAATTTGCTTGCATCACAGACTCTACTTCTGCTTCGCTCCATCCAGCCTTCCGTAGGATCTTGCAAAGAACAACTGTCTTTCCAACGGTATACTGATCAACGTCCTCAATCTCAGTCTCCGCCAGTCTCTTCTTGAGGTCTCCATACTCCTCACGTAAAGCTTCATCTTCGAGTAAAACCCTCTTGATATCAAGATGATTCCTCAAAGATTCACAACCTTCAAAGATAAGATATGTGTGGTGGCGTAACTCGCCATCTTTCCCCAAACCATGAGGCGAATCAAATCTTCCGTACCCCGGCTGTCGAAAGGCGAACCTTCCGGGAATACCCAACTCTCCCAGATCCATGTAGGCTGCATTGACGAGGGCACCTCGTGCAGCCTCGAGTGAGGGGACAGGTATGATAACATCGATGTCAATCACTGGTTTGGCATACAGTGATGGGATGGAAGTGCTCCCCACATGCTCTATAGAAATGATGGGTATATCTCCAAGTATCTCCAGCAGGTGATCCTTTTTTTTAAGAAATTGCTTTGGCCACTCGGGATTGTATGATTGAATCGAGACCTTCATGTTTGAGATTGGCTAATTTGTCAGAGAAATCGTTGGCAAAGGCGAGCATTAGACAGCAAAGGAGAGGCAAGGTGAGGAACCTTATGTAGGATGGTATCTCTAGTGGACTCAGTAGTCTTGAAATGAGTGAGTTTATTCTCCGATAACTGTTCCTGCGGCTCAAGTGATAATCTTCAAATGTTGATAGCTTGCCTGTCGCGATGAGTAACATTAAGCTTCGAAGAATGTGGCTCCAATTGTTTCTCAAGCATTACCCCGCGTTCAGGCCGCCCATCACGCAGTCAGCTTAGTAGAATGACAATAAAACATCGCACTCATTTCTTTGGGCTCTAAATATGGCTCCAAATTTGGACTAATGGTCTAGCTGAAAAGGTTTTCGAAGATCATCACGGAAATCAAGTCTCTTCATATTCCAATGAGTTCATTCTCTGACAAATAAATTAACTGTGAGCTTTAGACCCTTATACACCCTCGATATGGGCAGCCTCTGCCTTGTCCCCTCGGTCTTCAGACTCAACAATATCCATCTCTTTACCCAGAACCTTCCGTTGTCCAATTTCTGACAGGCTGAGACCCTCTCCCCGCAATCGTTCCAAAAGCAAGGCTGCCTCGGCCTCTTCATCCCGTTCCTCTTGTGACATCTCCGGGCCCAGGAGAAGAAAGATCAAGATGAATGCCCAGACTGCACCCATGAATATTGCAATAACTTTCCCATAATCAAACCGCTTCTCGCCATCCGAGCTTGCGGGTAATGGATATCGCTCTCCAATGATCGATTGGATCGTTGCTGAGGCGGAAGACCCAAGATTACCAAGCTGATACGTCAATCCCACCATGAACGTACGTAAAGCTGCAGGGGAAAGCTCAAGTAAGTGAACGGGAATAGGCCCCCAGACCCCTCCGACAAAGAACTGCTGGAAGAAAGCGCTGGCGGCCAGTGACATGGAGCGTGGCAGGACATAAGCTGGAATGATGGCACCGCCAAATAAACAGCATACCAGCATGGTTAATCGTCGCCCGAAGAATGTACTGATATACCCGAGAGTACATCCTCCAAAAAGAGCACCGATTTGCCCAACCACTATTATGACGGTTGTGTCTGTGGCGTCTACGTCTGCCTGGTCTTTTAAGAAAGTTGCATAAAAGTCCTGACTGCCGTGGGAGCAAGAATTGAAGCCCACCATCAATACAACAAGGTAGACGAAGAGCACCCAATTTTCTTTGAGGTCACGAATGGAATCTCGAATAAATATCCGAAAGCCACTTGCACCCGCCGAGTCATTGTCAACTGCAGCGTTGGCTCTGGCCTCGCGTTCCGCTTGCATAACTTGGAAATGGGTTGTTTCAGGAAGATACCAGCGGAATATAATAATGAGGACTGGTGGAGCTGCTCCAAACCAGAAAAGACTCCTCCATCCATGAGAGGTCGTGGGAACAAGGGCGCGATAAAAGGCGGCAGCAAGCAAATACCCCGTAGCGTATCCCATTTCAAAAAGTCCGGATAGTACACCTCGTGCTTCGTATGGAAGGTCTTCAAGCGCAGTAGCAGCGGCCGGGCCGAATAGTCCTGTATAAAAAAGAACGGTTATTATTGGTACATTTTGGAAGGTTATCAAGTCCATGCTCACCTCCCATCGCAATTCCGTATAGTGCTCGCACGCCCAGGAACTGAGGTAAGGTATTGCAAAATCCTGAACAAAGCTCTAAAACGATAAACAGAAACAAATTAATTATCATGGGCCATTTGCGCCCATATCGGTCAGCAAGAATTCCGAAGATGATAGCGCCCACCGATCTCAGCATCAGCGTGACGGTCATTCCCTAGCAGAAGATTAGCTATCAAGAGAATTCAGTGAAACGAGACTATAATTGCGGTCTTCATACCCAGGAAACATCTGAATAAGACACATCGAAAGCTTCTGAGATCTCAGTGATTGTCATAGAAACCGAAAAAAAGTCAAAGGAATCCCAAGTCCAGCCCAGGAAACCTGCAGCGAACATCAGCCATTGATGAGACGTAAGCTCTCGCAGGACAACATAGGGATTCCTAAGTTTGTTCTGAGCACCGCGTGTTAGCAACGCACTATTGGGTGCGCGATTGTACCGACCTGGGGTGGTTTCAGGCTCGTAATACGCGTGGCAAGATATCGAGTGATTTGGCTAGGCGAGTAGAACCAGCCAGCATCCATATGATTTCTCATATTGAAGGCTCAAGTGCTGAATGTTTGGGTGTGCGTTAGTTGGTGGCGGTAACAATTCTCTTATTCGCGAATACTATTTTTGGGACGATTTGTTTGGCTTTATACCTACTAGTAGCTCAAGCATTTTACACTTCAAGCACTTCTTATCTCATTGGAAACACTTGCCGAGCGCATTGGCCAGCACAAGCGGCATCTAAACCTTGCACATACGAGTGCCAAGGCTTTCGCATTGTAAATCTCGCCATCTTGAGCAAATCAAGCTTGCTTGATATCTTTATCCCCCGCGTTTCCCCGCGGTCCCCACCCAGTCATGACGACCCCAGGTCGAAGATCTCAATCCTGAAGCTTGAAAGGTAGAAATAAGACCCCTCCCAGCTGAATTTTAATTTTATCCAAATAACTTCTGGGCAATGGGTTAACTCAATTTTCTTGACGGTATTTTGCGTCGCCTCTAGATTACCACCAACCACTTGATCAACATGATGAAGCATCCGAGTATTCTTGAGAGGTTTTCCTATATGAATCTCTGTAGATACTCGTATGAGTTAGCCCGCATTAATCTCCAGATGTACACGCTCGTGATGCGCTCTTGGCCAAGATTAAAGAGCGGACTATAATCCGCATCGAGAGGTCAATGTGCACATACCGGTGTATCTCCGTCTTGGCCTCTTCCTAGATTGCTTTGGTTCAGGGTGATTAGTAGGCTGTGCCAGAGGCACTTCCCGAGGTCACTAATTAAAAAGTTTCCTTCTTGGCCAGACGAAATTTGGTTAAATAGTTTAGTTGAAGTTGAGTTGGCTTAAATAAAACACATTCTGATGCCTGAAAACTGAGACAAACAATAATTTTTACTTGTTGCTTTAGACTTGAATAGCTGAATGTGAACCCAAAATTGATGAGCTTCCTTTGATGACATGCAATTAAATGCTCGATTTGAACTGACTGCTTTTTCAAATCATGAGACATCTGAGCCCTGGACAATTCTTGCAACTCCAGTCCTTTTGCATCTCCCTGAAACACAGCCTGACAAAACATAATAGCCTTCGCAGTTCATCCTAGAAGAACAGCTATCACCCGGACAACCGACTTGAGCTTTCGTCGAGATATGGCCGTTAGTATTCGATATATCGAGCGAGTTGTCGACTGTTTTGCACCGGACACTCCGCACAAGACCCCCAACATACGCTTTTTCAGTATCTGCTTTTGTCGACTGAAACATCCCTTCATGAGTACGATCAAATGCAACTATTTCATTTTGGCAATTGAATCCACTGTATTATATTCAGTATTGAATAGTTAACCAAAGTTTATTCATACAATCTTGGAGCCCTGGACACATACTTGTAAAGTGTACACATGTTCTTTTTATCGGAAGGTGCTTTGCATGGGATATAAATCGAGCCGACATTACAGTAGCTGAGAAGAATTAGCTCCATAATCACATGCATGATATTGATAGAGATTTAAATATAGTAGCTATTCAACTCACTATATGTCTCTTATGTCGAGGGAGACACAGCTCCCATCCAATGGTATATCCCTTCCATAGCCTGGAACAGGTCGTTCAGATGTGAAAATACGAGGCAGCGTAGGGAGCACATCTTCATATTGTGCGATAGCCTTTGAGACAAATAAACCGAGATAAAGCATCGCCAATTGTAAGGTCATCATGATGTATTGAGCTATTTGAACACAAATGGTTATGTCTTCGGTTGTTAAGAGCCCTGACGGGTGCTGAAGAGGAGAATATTGACCGCGCCCTAAAATTGCATAGAAACAAAGTAAAAGAGCTTAAAGGTGTAATAATGTGGCAAACTTATTTTTATAATTGCACTTTGAAGGTTTAAATTAGTGGGAATAACCAGTAGTTGACAGGGGTTCTATGTTGAGCTCGAAGACAAACCATCACAAACTTCCGACGGCTTCCGGACTTGGTTGATGGTTCTCCTATTGTCCCACAGTCAGTAATCATCTGCCAAATGACATAACACTAGGTACTAGTTGTTGCTACATCTCTCACAGGACATTCAAGACGTCTAGTTCCTTCTTTTATGTACATGACAACATTGAAGGCGAGGTCTGTGACACGAAGAATATTTAGTTTGAAATCCAATGAAACATTATACAATAATAGTCGTGTTTTTCGACCTTGAACAGCCACGGAATTTAGCTACAGGAAAAATTACCAGAGAAATGCAGAGTATGGGAAACCTTGGATTAACTAAGGTTTCAGTGTATTTTATCGTTGCAGCTGACAATTTCTTCCAGGGACTTCCTTTCTATTTCTTCGCACTTAAGAGACCAAATGTGTGCCCGCACTGGCGATACTAGTATTGATGTTTCACAAAGTTGAGCACATTGAGATACCATTAGAGTCCCTTGTTATAATTCAAGCTTTGAAGGTTTCTTCTTACTTGTCAGTCAACTTGGACTGCTGGTTGACCGAACTCAGTTCCTCCAGGGCATTTCAATATTTGCCTACCTCTGCTTCAAGGCTATGGTGAGATACAACATCTCTATGGCCTTTTTCTAATGTATCATCATATCATCGTATTATCGAGTACCTGTAAATAAATATCAAGACTCTTACTACACGGAAACATGTGGGAATTTGCAGGGCCTGATTGGTTGTCTCTGCTCATTTCTTCCTTTGATTGGCTGCGGAGTTGGTGTGTGGGGTCATTTTATAGGTGCCCCACCGAAGTCTCTGTAGCCCTCCATCTTATTAGTCCGATTCCGGCCACCTCTTCTAACTTGAATTGGTTAGGCTTGATAATATACCAGTTGAATCCTGTTTAGTACTGTGCGCCTTGGCTTAGAATAGATATACCGACTTATGGGATAGTATTCCATGTCTTTCTATATGTCTTTCTATATGTCTTTCTATATATCTTTCAAAAAATTGTAAGAGTATAAATAGAGCTTTTCCTAGTGAATTAAGTCTTCGTAATACTATTTATCTTAAAGACAAGTAATATAGATATACCTAGGTATTATACAGCGTATCAACCCTTGCGAACTTTGTTATTTTACCTCTACTCGAAAGTTTTGCTCTCTAATAACGGCTAATATATAGTATATTCTATACGAAGAACCCTTAAGACGAGGAAAGATTATTAAAGGGTTGTATTTTTTGATTAGTAGATTTAATGGTTAACTAAATAGGAGTAGAAAGGAGAGGAAAAGTCTGAAACTATACTATGTTTCCTTGTCTTAGGAATACCTTATATTCTACTTCACGATAACTCTCTTCGATAAAAGTGATACCGTATAAGCTATGGCCGCGCGCCTGCCACTTTCAGTTCAAAACGAACTACGTCTGAAATCCTTCCTTATCCAGAACTGCTACTATAGAAGAATAGGTAGGAACTTGAATAGGTAAGGCTGTCTACTTAGAAGTTCAAATTAGATTTTAGTTGCATTATTTGTGCGGAGACAACTTGAGTTTAATTCATCTCAAGCTGGCCAAGCGAGACTTCAAAACATCCTCTGCAGATAGTATCTCATCTCGGCCCAGAGTAGTCCACGGGTGGAGGCACGACTCAATCAACTCACTATTTCGCTGCGCGATTCTATAGAGGCCCGTGATGGTGTTGAGAACCACTTTGAGATTAGCCCGGTCCTCCTCACTCTGGCCAAACTTGCAGACCCCACTATGGTCTGCGTCGAGTCCCACGAGGCGTTCGCGATTGACCGGCAGATTCAACCGTGAGATTTCCCTTGTGATAATCTAGAGACGAGTCAGTAGGTATGTATATTCGTCATGGTGACCAAGTTGGCTTACTCCATCACGATGCCCCCAGAAGGATCTGATATCGTAATCCTCCAATTGATGTCTGATTGTCCCCACCATGAAGTCGGCAAATATACCCCCCTTTTCAAGTGTTTGGACTATACCCGGCCCTTTCTGAAATCCCAAGCTCTTTGCAATCTCGGCAGTGACCTTACCCAGCATTACCTGGTTGGTGTTGCTGCCATCGTGGGGGGTACCGAAGAATACCAGGCCAGTTGTGGCATCCTTGATCGGCTTATAATCTGGGTTATTCTGCGCATTGATCAGAGCCTGCTTGATCAGTAAGCCGCCCATGCTATGACCAAGAAAGACAATTGGACGGACGTCTTCCTCCTCCCTTTCCACTCGAATCGCCTCCAGGAAGTCGTTCGTCTTATCAAGAAATGTACTCCTGTCATTTCCGTAAACTGCCGTCGCGTCGTATTGGTAGAGGAAAATTCGCGAGTCAGGTACTTTCGCGGGAAGATCGTCGCGAAGCCAGAAGTGACCGTCTGGTCCCGAAGGAGTACGCCATGTATCCCACGCATGCTGAGCAACAGCTTTGCTTTTCGGATTTAGTCCATGAACTGCGATGATGCTGTATAAAGTCAGTATGTACAAAGTAGGCATAGCAATCGCTGAAGAACTATGAAACTCACTCCACTTGAATAGGAGGTGGTATTGTCGGTGGCGGATTTGCCAGGTCTGGGTATAACTGATGCAGAGGCTGTTTCGCGTAAGTGAAAGCTATATATGCAGCGGGGCATGCAGGTATTTCTGACCATTTTGTTGCGTCAAGCCCTAGGGTTTCGGGTCTGTCGAAGATTGACTTGTGGGCTGGGTTGCAGACAGTTGGGAGAAACACGGAGTGCTGCATCCTCGCTCAAAGTTCAGCTACATTCTCGGACTATGCCTGGCCACGCTGTTTGTCTGTGTTGTGTCAGCCTACCCTCCGATTTGGGGGCCGAGTAGGCCAGCTACCATCGGCGCTAAACAGAACACTGGTATTGGCGTTTTTCCTGAAACAACTCGTGCATGTGTGCTGACTTGTTTGATAAGTAGGCTCGACCAGGGCAGTGGATTAGCCGTCGAGCTGAAAGGGTCGGTTCACCAGTGGGGAGAATGGAAACACGTTGTTTCCCCCACTTTGTGGCTTTTTCTAACTTATTGAGAGCCCCAGGGAACCATGGCATTCAATAGTATGGTTTGGAAGGGTGTCTTCTGTTGATAGTGGGGGCCCAAGGCCCAAGGCCCACTCTCTGACTCCTCTTCCTCCATGCAGATAGTTTCACTTCTTCGTCCATTCATACGTCTTTTTCATCCCATTTTCTTCGTTTCACTCACCAAATTATTCAAGTCTCGACTCAGAGATGACATCAGAAGGTGAGCAAGATGCAATGCAACAATAATACCCGGGCAGGTGAACATAATAGGTACATACTTGCAGATACATGATTAGTTCATACATAGTAAGCCTTGCCAGTAAAGTCTCAACTTTATGGTGACACGTCGACGAATACGCATCTAGATATCAAGAGATGGAGCAACCTAATTATGGCTTGCGATCCAGTTTTTTCCACACCCCCCCCCCCCCCCCCCCCCTCTTTTATTTGCTTTTTTACTAGAAAAAAAAAAGAAAAGAAAAAAGAAATTCAAATCCAGGCACATGTGCTGTTTCCATTCCAATGTTCATCAATGGCAACATCAATGATCATCGTGTATCGACATGCGTTTCTTTACTATTATAAAGTATCCTATTTGGCCGTGCATCTTCGTTTATGCAAATTGATCATTATATACACAGAGTTATAATTCCCCCAACTAAGAAAATACGCGATACGCCGTGTACGAATTCTTAATCAAATCAGACGCCCTCTCCGCCATCGCATATAAAGTACTCGTTAAATGACCACAAAGCTGGAACGGCACGACAGAAGCATCAATCACACGAACATTCTTTGTTCCATACACCTTAAGCTGGGGACTGACGACGCCACCTTTATCCTTCGGGAGCATACTAGCAGTACCAACAGGATGAAAATTCGACCGGTCTAAGAGAGTCAGTAAGCATTTTCTGAAATCATAAAGCAAAAGACAGTGAGGGACCATCGGTTCTTACAGCTTGACTTAATCCAGTCTTTCCAATCAGATTCTGTCCCGTTCTCGGGCACGATATCGAAGCCAGGCTGTTGTTCATCTTGGACAAGGTCGCTCAGCGGGGCGGTGCTAAATATCTTGCGAATAAACCGAGCCACATCAGCTTGAGATGTGAGATCTTGATCAAACATGAAGTAGTTTGGGTTGATAGCAGCGGCCTTGGTAGGATCATCAGACTTGATATGGATATTTCCTCGTGAGAAGGGAAGAAGAGTCCAGTATTCAGATAAGAATGTCTTTGGGATGGGGACGAAGACGATCTCTGTGAAGGGGACTTCGGATTTGAAGATCAGATCCCATTGAATCTGCAAATGTTTCAGAACGTTTTCTTCTTTGACGGCACCATTTGAGAAATTGGCGACTGCTTTGGCGTAGTCTGCAAGGCTTGAGTTGACGGCAGATGCAATGTCGGACAGTTTGTCTCCAAAGATCTCCTCGGCTGACGGCAGAGCAGAAAATGTAGGCTGGCCAATGAAAACCTCTCGGCCCTGGTATAATAACTCGTTGTTTGTTTGGTCTTGCAGGTTTTCACCGACAGCAGGGTTGTTCACCTTGACAGGAATGTCGTACTTGTCGAGAATATCGGGATTCCCGATGCCAGATAACTCCAAAATGAGAGGGGACTTGAGAGAACCTGCTGAAAGGATGACTTCTTTCGAAGCATAAATCGTCTCGGTCCCATTGACACTTGTAACTTCCACGCCAGTCGCCACAGCATCGCCTTTCTTGTTGTCATCCCAGAGGATCTTGTTCGCGTAGGTGTTTGTGATAATCTTCAGATTCGGCCTGGTTTCATAAGGCCAATAGTATGCTCTAGCGGCATCTTCACGGACATCGGCCTCTCTATCAACAGTGTTGGGATGAACTGTAAGCCCAACCATCTGCCCTCCGTTGACATCGCGGTTGTAAGGCACATTAAGTTGTCGCATTGTTTGGTCGAGGACAGGAAGCACGCTACTGTTCGTCATCATATATGGCCAGCCGACTTTGAGGGGCCCAGATTCCCCGTGGTATGAGATATAATAATCGGCGCCATGTTCAACTTGATCGGGAGTCGGGACTTGAAAGTGCTCTGATTTCTTGTAGTATGGGAACATGGTGTTCCAATTCCACCCTTTGTTTCCAACTGCTTCCCACACATCAATCTGTACATCTTGAGCTCGTGTATATGACATTCCTGTTTGCTATTAGTGGCGATCATGATTTGTACCTAGTTGGTGACAAACAACTTACCGTTTATAGTACTTGTGCCACCGAGGGCTTTTCCAGCACGTATCGTTTGCTGTTTACCTCCGGCATATTTTTGTTCTTCTGTCTGATAAGCCCAGTCAATTTCCGAGCCAAAGGCTAATCCATATCCGGTTGTTGATGAGACGTTAGGATTGTTGAAAACTGAATCTCCGGCTTCGATGACGGCGACAGTGACATCTGCTTTCTCTGAGAGCCTGTTAGCAACGACCAACCCACTCGTTCCTCCGCCCACAATAACAAAATCATATCGCGCAGGTTCGCCATCATGTTCCTTCGCTGCCACTGCCCCTAGCCAAATAATTCCTAGAGAAATCGGTGAGATGATCATTTCCGTTCATAGGGAGGGGGTACTATGGTGGGAGGGAGGAAAATAGAGCCTGGCACGCAAGACCCTTTTGTACAACAATCATGGAGGGGTCAGGCAGAACATATTTACTGTGTTCCCATGAATAAGCCCCCGCTAGGGCGTTGCTGGGTGGGAACCGCTGGAATGTCGGGCGTCATGCCCTAGAATGCGACCAGCATGCCATGTGAGGATATCGGTGCAGGGAAGCGAGGGCATGAGATACGCTACCGAAGATTCCACGTGGTGTTAGGATAAGTAGATCATTGGGTATCGTAATCATCTTCATTCAGAGCAATTATAATCCAGGTAGATACAAAACGCCTCTGCCAACATCACGAATGCAATTCCAAACGCCTCCCAATACAGCTTTTTAGAAAGTAAACACGAATTAGCCGCGCAAGATTCCAGCTATGCGCAGGGTCAGATCAAGGACAGAAAGATGCTCATCAGCTCCATCAACAAGTCGCTTGTCCATCTCTGAAAATGCCAGCACAATCTTGTTCTTCTGGTTGTCTGGGATAGCTTCGGTGAAGACGATTCGTCGATACAACTATTACTCTGTCAGTGACTAATGAAAATAATAGCAAAACAAGATAAAAATATACCTGACCAATTACTTGGGTAGCACTCCATCCATCAGCCACAAGGTTCGTGATGACCTTAGAAACACCGTCATATGCCGAGGCAGAACCCTTAGGCTGCATAGCCTCAACAATCTCATCGACGATACTCTCCGGTACAACACCAGCGATCTCCTCAATGCTACGAACAGTAATAGCGCCAGGGCCCGCAGCCCCAGCATCCAGCATATCCTCATCCCCATCATCAGCCTTAGCAGGAAGCGCCTTTGCACCAACCAATCGTGCCGCACTCTGCATATACGTAATAGCACGACGCAAGTCACCATCCGCACACCGAATAAGTGTATCAACAACACCCTCCTCCAGTTTCAGATTCTCCGCACGCGCAATATCCTCCAGCCGCAACCCAGCTGCCGAATTATCAAGAGACTTGAAACGGAACTTGCTGCATCGACTAGCCAATGGCTCAATAATGCGAGTGACGTAGTTACAGACGAGACAGAATCGGGTGATACGACTATATTGTTCCATTGTGCGGCGCAGGGCTGACTGGGCGTCTTGTGTCATGCTGTCCGCCTCATCAAGGATGATAATCTTGAATGGGGGACAGGGGTATTGGGCGCGGTACTCTGCATCTAAACCGGTTGGTTGGGAAAGTTGTGCACGTGCGAAGTTCTTGACTTTGTCGCGGACGATTCCGATACCACGCTCGTCTGAGGCGTTCAGTTCAAGGATACGGGAGCGGTAGAGCGCGGGGCCGAAGAGCGATTTGGCGAGGGCTAAGATTGTAGAGGTTTTACCTGTTCCTGGAGGACCATAGAACAGCATGTGAGGAAGCTTTGAATTCAAATGTTAGGATCGACTGTCTTTGTGATTTGAAGATCTGCAGTTGTTTCGTACATTGGAAGCTTGTAGTGTGCGCTGAAGAACTTTGGTGGTATGGTCTTGGGCGGCGACATCATCAAGGGACTTTGGACGGCTGTTTTCGGTTATTTTTTGGCTCAAATGTTACTTTTGATAGACTGGAGTCGTACTATTTCTCAACCCAGGGCTGCAATCGCTCTGTTTCTGCTTTCTTGTCACCAGCTTTAGCTTTGGAGCTGCTTGCTGTAGCTGCGGCGGCGGCGCGAGCTTTATTATTGAAGAATGTCGAGGCCATGGTTATGTATAAGCCTGGTTTCAAAGCCAAATGCCTTTCAGGTTTTTTGGGAACGATTGATTCTTGAAGATGAGATTCTAAGAAGATGCGGGCGCCATACGCGGTGGATAGAACGCGTCTCCACGTGATTGCCTGGCCACTTAAAAAATCAGCCAATTAAAGGGCGTGAATATACTACTGTAGGCCTTGTCAACTGGTCAACTGGCATGTTTGATACATACACAAATACCACTGTTTTATATGCACCATACTTTGCTACTATTTAGATATGACTTCACGCCTTAGTAGCAGTATTATAGGTAGTAGACATGTGTATCATTAGAAATATTGTTTTGTGAATCTAAAGTTCCTCCCGCATCACATCGCGCTCGCCTTCCATCATGCGCTTCTTTGGATTACGAGGAGCTTCATCTTCTTTGCGCTTCTTCTCCGCCAATAGTTCGTCAATACCCTTATCTTCCTGTTCTTGACCTTCTTCAACCATCTGCCCAATCTTATCAATGAGTCGATCTTCTTCCTCTTGTGAACGCTGCTCATTGTCAACAGGCACACCCGCAGTAACTGAAGCAGCAGCCTCCTGAATAGTAGCAGACACATCCGCAGCAATTGGACTTGAAGAAGGCTGTACAGACTTGCTGCTTGTAATACCGACAACACCAAGAGCTGTGAGGAAGATGCGGAAGGCGAATTGGAATGGAAGCCACACCATCCACCAAAGAGGACCATAGAGAATGCGCCGGAACAATAACCATCCAATAGTTGCGAGAAGAATATAGAACGCAGTCTCCAGGTACCATGTATCGGACTTTTGGGACCGAAGAAGAGAGTTGGCAAGGGTACGAGATGAAGCAAGAAGGGTATCAAGGCTAGTATAAGACTCTGAAAGAGAAGATATGGCCGCGGTGGATTGATCTATCCACCGGATCAGTATACGGGTAGCCAAGAACCATCAACATTTGACTTACCGAGAGTCTCTTGTGCAAATTGGCTGCGGGACAGCTCGGCCTGCATCAAATGATGGGTTCTGCGCAAAGCAGCTGTGACATCATTCGAAGCATTAAGCACCAAGTCATCCTGTGTGAACTTCTCAGAAGGCTTCTCACGTTCGGAAGATGGCTGAGATCGCGAGAGCAATAGTTCGCGCTCCTTCCGTCTTGAAAGCTCGCTCTGGCGCTTAGCCTGTAATTGCGCACTGCGGAAATCTCCTCGAGTTCTATTATAATCAGGAACCGAGCTCTTATCAGAAAGAACAACAGTGAAAACTCACTTCTTCAAATCATCAACTAGTTTGCCCGTCATCATAACAACACGCTCCTTCTCCGCATCTTTCTCGCCACTCGTTACTGAGTGCTTTCTCCTGTTATCTGAGCCGGAGTCGAGAGCTTCAACTTCAATCCGCAACAGCTCCAGTTCGTCCTCGGTATCTTTCAAGCCCGCATGGATCTCCGCACCAAGCTCCACTCGCTCCTCGTCACCCTTCTCGGCGGGTGTGAAATTTCGGAGTTTATCAATCGATGGTCGGATCTGGCCTAATGTAGTCGACAGCTCCTTCAAGCGGGCCTGAAGGGCAGCTATGGTAGACATGTTTGGATGTGGAGGGGTGGTTCGTGTTCGTAGCAGCTAGCCCAACGCTGGGTATGAGCGCAATATGATGCCGAAGAATTCCAGTGTAGAGCAAAAGTATGTCTCCTGCAATTTTGTGCAAAATGCAGGGTAATTTGCGAATCAAACAATGAGTTAGAGGTTGTGTTGGTCGCGATGTGGCCGATACGTCGCTATATTGATGTGTTTGCATTCTATGCAAACAGCGGACTTTCCTCAACTCGCTCCTCCACGCCAATCCACCCTGAGGTTTTCATATTAACGCTTCCAATTGTCTGTTCACGCGCGAGAGCACCAGGTGAAATCCGGCTCTGTCATCATTTACCGCCTCTCTCATTCGATAAACATACATTCTTTCCGCGAAACGGCGGCACCACAAGTGCTCCGTGACCAGAAAAAAAAAACTTCGGGATCAACCCCAGATCAAGGTCAACCAGGTATGTGCCGGAATTTCAGAATTAATTAAACATTGCAACCAGTTAGCTAATACCCCCAATAGTGAAACCTATAAAGACAATTCATATTCCGGTCTCCTGTTGAATAACTCGCGACTCAAACGTCAACCGCAATCATGCCTATCCCAATCAGCACAATCACTACCTTCCGTACAACCTTCAATCCCTTCTCTCACGCCTCCAGACCTTGCCGTCTGTTTCTCTCTCTGCTGCGCACTCCCAACACTGCTCCCGGTAGCCCGACTCACATCGACATTAAGGTTACTCAATTGCCCCGCGCCTCTACACAGCAACCGGTCATGACTGTCGGCTTCAAGGGTGGAAAGGAAGTTACTCTGGAGGTTGGAAAGCGTGGATTGAAGATAGGTGATGTGGTTGAGGAGATCTCGAGAGTCGGTCGTGCGCTGGAGCGCGAGGCTAGTTTGAAGGGCTAGATATAGCAGATCATTGGATTTGCTAGACACTTTTTTTGTATTATATAGCATTTGGGTTGTTTTACCATTGGCGCTGTGAAGAGGAGAGCTTTTTTTTTTCTCCTAATTCCCAAGGTTCTCCATGTACTTGGTGTTGGTTATCTACTTAGATACCTCGCATATTATACCATATCTACAGATATATATCTATTGAGAATCACTCAACCAAAACCATCTAGGTCCCTTTTCCTTTCAGCTAGGTGGATAAAGATTAGATCCAGCAAGTCCGTTTTTACACAAGCAAAGCAGGGATGAAAATGGTGAGACTGAGAGAAGAGAGAAATGAAAAAGGTGATGGGTGGGAAGAAAATGCTTCAGGTGTACCCGCCGAATCAACAGCAGGCGGTCAAGTTTAATTTTGATCATTTTTTAGGTATCGTAAGATCACCGCTTAGACAGCAGCGCCGGAGATGAAGAACCACTTGTCAATGGTGCCATCAACAGGAGCAGGAGGAAGCTCCTGGTTAGCAGGAATAGCAGCAAGCTTGCCCTGGTCAGCGCGGTTGGCAGCACCCTCGGGAGCCTCAACGTTAGCCAGGTTGATGTCACCAGGGGCGGTCTTGCCGGACATGAGCTTCTCCCAGGCATCGGAGCACTCGTGGATAACCTCCTCAGCGTACTTCTTGTTCTTGCACTCGCCAGAGAAAGCGAACTGGTTCTCGGGCTTGCCGTCGGGGATCTTGTAGATACGGAACCACTCGTTGGTGGCGCGCAGAAGACCGGGCAGGTGACGCTCGACATCCTCAATGTCCTTCAACTTAGCGGCCAGAGGGTCGTTAACATCAATGACGATGATCTTCCAGTCGGTCTCCTCCTCGTCGATCAGGGCCATGACACCCAGGACCTTGACCTGCTTGACCTGACCGGGGTAGCCGACAAGCTCACCGATCTCGCAAACGTCGAGAGGGTCGTTGTCACCCTTGGCCTTGGTCTCGGGGTGGACGGAGTTGGGGTCCTCCCAGGTCTATAGTAGCGGGTTGCGTCAGTTGGGGCGCCTTTTTGTTTACCCCGCCATGGACGGCGGAGGGGTAGATGAAGATATAGGTGTCCGACTTACGCGAGGGAAGGCACCGTAGTTCCAGAGGTAACCCTTGTGGGGGAAGCAGTTGCGAACGAAGCGGAGCTTGCCCTTCTTGGTGTCCTGCTTAATGGGGTTGAGGAACTCCTCCTTGGAGATCTAGAGATCAATTGAAACATCGCAATCAGTATATCTGGGTTTGATGACAGAGTATCGGGTATGCGCAAATCATACCTCCTGCTTGGCATTGGTCCAGCGAGGAATCTCAACGACCATGTTCAGGATGGTCTGCTCATTGTTGGCATAGAGAGGGATGTCGTGGAAAGGAGAGACGGGGACGCCATCCTTCTCGACGTAGACACGGTGCTCGAGCGTGAAAGGCTGAGCGATCTTGCGGACGGTGTAAGACATAGTGGGAGATGATGAGGAGAAATGCCTAGAGATGAGAGCGGCTCGAGAGAGAGGAGGGGAAGAAAAGGAGAGAGGGGCTTGGTAAGTGGGGGGAGCCAGCGTCGCTGATGTGCGCCAGACACGACGGCAGGCGGTGGAGGCACAGAATCCTAGTCGGGCCAAGGGAGGACGGGCCAGTGCCATTGGGCAACTTGGGAATCAGAATTATAAATTAAAATATTAAGGTCAGAAAACAGGGTATTCTGGCAATGATCTGCTCGTTCCAGCGAGGCCGCTCTTTCAATTCTTGTTCCGGTGGTGTGCGTGGCCTGGACAGAGCATCCCAGGGGTCGAAACGGGTCTCGGATTGAGTTGATGCGTTGGTCTTGTTTTTTTTCTTTTTCTTTTTTTTTAAAAAAAAAAAATTATCCTTGCGTTCTGCCGATCCTTTTTCGACTCGGCAATGAGCCGGAACTCCGAGAATTAGAATGCCGACTGATCATGTACCATGTAGTATAGGTATAGAGTTACTGTATACTTGACAGAACACATAGATATGACTATCCAGAGACTACATCCTGGTTGTATGATCCATTCTGTGCTGCTCAGAGGGTCTCGTGCTCCATACCCCTTGCACACCATGTACTCTGCATGTACCCCGAACTTAGACAGGTGCCAGTGCTAACTCGTATAGGATAGCCTGGCAAATTAAAGTTGACATATTCAATCAACTTAATATGTATGAGTTGGTCTTCAGCATTTCCATTCTGCCATAGGAAAACCCTTCCCTCGCTGTTTGTTCAAGTCAGTGGCAAATCCCAAACAAACTTTGTCAGGAACAAGTTTGTTTATTGGCGTCCGCCGGTGCTGAGTGGGGCCAACAGCACAATAGCGATCACGAAATCTCGACACCCTATCCATGAGGCATACACGAGGCATCAATAAAGTACAGTCCAGACCGCCTGCAATATCTCTTATCGCCACGTGACATTCTCAAACCATGAATCGAGGCAGATCGGAGTTGCCCGATCCTTAAAAACCCCAGAAAAAAAAATCCCCCCCTCGACATCCCCGCCTCAGCATGCCCTAGTATGTCCAAACTTCTTCGAAGTTTCCGACCCAGCATCATGTCCGCCCTCACCACACCCGCGTCCCCGATCCAGGCCCAAGCGCCTGTCGCCCGTGTTCCTATCCCCCCAAATGGCGTTGACTACCGCAACAAAATCGTCCTGGCCCCGATGGTTCGCTCCGGGGAACTGCCATCGCGACTGTTGGCCCTGAAATACGGCGCCGACCTGGTCTGGGGCCCGGAGACAATCGATCGCTCTCTCATCGGCTGTAACAGACGCGTGAACCCCCGCAACGGCACCATCGAATTCACTCGTACCCCATCCAATGGCGGCCGTCCCGACCAGGAAGCAAAGGAATCCGTCCTATACCGCATTGATCCTGTCCGCGAGAAGGGTCGTCTCATTTTCCAGATGGGTACCGCTGATCCCAAGCTCGCTGTTGAGGCTGCCCGCATGGTGGCAGGTGATGTCTCTGGAATCGACGTCAATTCCGGCTGTCCCAAGCCATTCAGTACCAGTGGCGGCATGGGCGCTGCACTCCTCCGCACCCCCGATAAGCTCGTCTCCATTCTCGAATCACTGGTTCGTGAAGTGGGCGAGCCCTTCCAGATCGGTATCTCGGTCAAGATTCGCATTCTGGAGACACCCGAGTTGACACACAGTCTTGTCTCTCGACTTGTGCGCACAGGTATCACCGGATTGACCGTTCACTGCCGTACTACACCCATGCGTCCCCGTGAGCGCGCCATCAGAGACCAGCTCCGTATGGTCGCAGAGACCTGCCACGAAGCTGGTGTCCCCTGCGTGATGAACGGAGACGTTACCAACCGCGACCAGGGACTCGAACTGATGAAGGAGTTCGGCGTAGATGGCGCCATGATCGCCACAGCTGCCGAGGCTAATTCGTCGTGTTTCCGCTCTGAGGCAGAGGGCGGTCTTCTGCCATGGCGGGACGTTGTTTACGAATACATGAGATTCTGCATTGAGAGCGAGAACCGCTTTGGAAACACCAAGTACCTGCTCAACATGCTTATTCCGGGCAAGAACAAGGAATTCAAGAATGCGAAGCTGGCTAAGACGTATGTCGATACATGTCGCGTGTTGAAATTTGATGATCTCGTTCCTATCGCTATTCAGCTCGATGAGCTGCTTGGTCTGGCCGACAAGTGGGAGCAAGCTCCCGCGGAGGAGGAAAAGATTCGCTCTAAGGCACTTCAAAATGCTATGGAGAATAACGAGTCCGCTCGTGCGGCTGGTGGTACTGGCGCTCGGTCCAAGTCTATCTCTGGACCTGCACGTACTGGTGGCCCCATCCGCACCCTTGGTATCCCTGAGCCATCGAAAGAAATTGCTGAACCTGAGTCTGTTGTCGACATCCCTCCCCCCGCGGCGGAGGTCGCTCAGAAGACTGAGGTTGCGGCTTAATTTGGTTCCTAGGATATACATATATGGTATCTGGCTGGTGCTGGATATTTTCGGTGTTATTTTCTAATTCTGCATAGCCTGGTCATTGGATTCGGTCCTGTAATTCTGCATTTTGAGGTGTCTCATCTCTTCTGTTCATAGATTCCCCAAAAGACATGCCTGTCATTCTCATACAAAGAATTTAATCTCTTTCCAAACACTTATTACAACTTGTGCCATTGGCCACTAAGTTTTTTATCTCTCTAGACTATTTCATTTCCAAGAATTTATATGAGAAGAGAACATTTGAATCAGATGAAAACGGCAATTATGCCAATGTATGTATTAAGCTTTTGCTGTCTACTCTGACAGCTCTAATGGTTCCAAAATGATTAAATACGCCAGCCCTGAATCATGCTACATATAGCAGAATGAGAAGTGAAAAAACATAACTTCACCAAAAACAAAGTCTATTCCTCCTTTTTCTTTTCCATATCAGCCGCTAACATAGACTCAACAGCCTTCAGGCCAGCCTCTTCACTCTTCTTCGAGCCCTCCGCATCATCACCAGCAACAGCCTGGTCTAAAGCCAGCTTCGTCTGTCCAAGGGCATAGATCTGCTCCTCAATAGTTCCACTAGTGACGAAACGGAAGATCGACACGTCGCGAGTCTGACCGACACGGTGAGCACGGTTCTCAGCTTGAACATCTTCCTGGGGATTGAAAGACGAGTCAAAGATGACAACCTTGTTCGCACAGGCCAAGTTAATACCGGCACCACCGGCTTTGGTGGAGAGGAGGAAGACGGGGATTTCCTCGCGCTCGTAGAAGGCGTCAAGAATGGATTGACGATCTTCGACACTGGTGCGGCCATCCAATCGGACAAACTCAATGCGCAGGGTTTCGAGGACGTGTTCCAGGATGTCCATGACCAAAGTGAATTGGGAGAAGATGAGAGTTCGGTCACCGTTTGCGATGAACTCGAGGAGTAGTTCACGAAGCTGATCGATTTTGCCCGAGTCCATCCATTCGTCGTTCTTCAGCTTGAATTTGCCAAGCGAATTGGGATTTGATGTACATAAACTGTGGCATTCGAAGTCGTTGTAATTCAGTAGTTCGCTGAAGATCGTGTCGGGGTCAGAGAGGGACCAATGGTCTTCCTTAAGGCAGGCCTTGGACATTTTGCGGAGTACCGTCTCGTCATAGTGGCGACGGGCGAGAAGAGGGTGGATTGCGGCTTGTCGGAGTTTCATGAGAATGTTGGCGGATTTGGAACCGGTCTTCTTACCGGCGGCGCGGTCTTCTAAAAGTTGACGAACTTGTTCCTTCTCGTGTTCGTATATCTCTACTTGAGAGGTTTTCATTTGACAATATTTGACGTGGGAGTGTTTGGCGGGAAGGTCAATGACCTGGTGCTTCTTTCGACGAAGCACAAAGGGCTTCAGCATCGACTTGGCGCGCTCGATACGCTGAGCGGACAACAGTGTTGCATGGGAGTCATCCGTTGTCGTCTTAGCTTTGTTGGAGAAAACAGCCTGAAGATCTTCTTTGTGGTCATTGAAGACACTGGGCAGAATGAACCCAAGCAGAGAAGCTAACTCCTGCAGGTTATTCTGGAGAGGTGTACCAGTGAGGAGAAGTCGGAATTTAGCAGAGATTCGAACCAATTTATCGTAGAGCTGAGATTGATGGTTTTTCAGCATATGACCTTCGTCATAGACACAAACGGTGAAATCTTGGTCTCTGAGGAACTTGGCATCAAGTTTACCACGGGCAATGGTGTAAGTAGTGATAACAACATTGATCTCATCCCGATTATCTTCGATCTGTTCTCGGAGACTGGCACGCTCATTCTGGCCAGCATAGTAAGGAATCACTGACAGGGTCGGACAGAATTTCTGGAATTCACGCAACCAATTTTCAATGGTCGAGGATGGTACAACGATGAGATGAGGTCCCTTGACACCGATTTCGTACAAGTGAGCAAGAAAAGCAATCACTTGACAGGTCTTACCAAGACCCATGTCATCTGCAAGGATACAGCTCAATTTCTTCTGGAAAAGCAAGGCCAGCCAATTAATTCCCACAATTTGATAGTCTTTCATTGTCAAGTCATCGGCCATGATAGTCGGTTGTGAGATAAAGCCCGATTTTGCACGAGGTTTGCGGGAAACATTCACTGGGCCATCATCGTCGGAATCATTTCCAGATGGATGGTTTGATGAGGGTGTGGCAATTCCAGAATCATGCGGGTTGGCGTTGTTCATCGAAACCAGCTCGAAATCACCATCTCGCTTTCCAAACATATCAACACCCCATTTCTTCATCTCTGTTGCAACTGGTTTGCCAAGCGCTTCACATTCGGCCACAAGAGAGTCAATCGCCAAATAACCGTTCCACATTTCTGTACACTTTTCAACAATTCTCTGGCCGATTGGCAGTGGGGACTTGCGTGGTTTGCCCTTGGGTTTGGCTTTGGTCGGATCAACTGGAGTAGGAACCTCTCTAACATCATCGAGTGTATTAAAGGGGCGGAAGGAGATGATATGATTCGCAGTATCTTCTGGAACAGACACAATATCGGCCAGATCACGGGCATTGCAGGTATTAAAGAATTTCAAGACCTTCGAGCCCAAAGTACCACCAGTGGAATCTTGAACTCGTACATCTGAATCCTCTGAATCAGACATAGCTGCCTCCATGGATTCAGAGCGTGAACGGTCGCGGTCACGTCGACCTTGTTGAAGACGATTTGTCTTCTTAGGCTGGTTTTCATCATCAGAGTCGATCGTAATTGCAGCTGAGGATGAAGCTTCACGGTTTCGCGGGCCACGCATAAGCCGACCTCGAGGCTTGACATTTTCAGATGGGGCCTGATTCCGGGATGTTTGCAAATTCCTTGCTGTCCATTTATCGTGAATGGTACCGCGAGCCTTGATCTGTTGCTTTGCCATTGGCACAGCTGGGGCAGTTTTCGATGAGGCACTTAGCTCATCATCAGATGAATCAATGAGGATCGCAGCATTTCCGTTCTTCATCAGTCCTTGAGGGTCGGAAAGGTGATCCAGGGCAGCTTCATAATTCCCGTTCGCCAGCATGAGGGCTGACACACATTCGTCGATAGATTTGGTGGGCATCACACCCAGAATGCGCCTGACTTTAACTTGGACTCGATAATCCTCAATTGCCTCAATGGATGGTATGTGGTCAGCGACAGGCATAGCGCGAGAAGGCGCATCCTGTCGAACCTTTTTCATTGCAACACCTCTGGTTCCATTGGGACTCATTTGATCAGCTGAGCGCTTGACCCCGTTGGTCGATGGGTCATAAATTGCTGAGGATGTGATTTCTCTGAATTTATCCATTGCGCCATTCGCACGCACCGGCGACTCAGCGACTTTCTCAGGACTTCGAGTCTTCTCAAACATGGCAGGTTTAATATCTGTAGATCGAACGGTGTAGTTTTCTTCTTCGTCTGATGAGCCTCCTCGGTAGGTGGGACCATCTTCAAGGTCAATGACTGGAGGTCGTTTCGCAGGGCGGACAGTACTCGCAGGAGGACGAAAGTGGGTACCAGACGGAGCCATGAGTGAAGATAATATACCTCCGCGGCGTGGAGGCGACTGAGCAGGAGCGGTCGGCGAAGACTGGGCCACTTGAATGACGGAGCCCCGTGAATGAGCGTTTGAGTGGGGCATTTCGACAAGTTGAGTAGGCTGCGTGAACCTCTGAGAGGGGGTCAGTGTAGAGTGCCCGATCGGGACGGTGGCAATGGTATCGTAGTCGCCGTCGTCTTCTGGGGTGTCTGGGATATTGGCATCTGAACCTTTTTTGTCCCGAATAGGTGTATCTGGCACAGTGTCATTCATGATGGCCCTCTCCCTTTTTTGTTATTTCTCTGAATCAAGGCCCACCTCCCTGGAATCTGCAAGTCCAGGAATCCAGGATCCAATTTCGAACATTCACTCTTCCCAGGGTTTTTTTTTCTGCCGGCGGAGAACGCGATGCCGACGCGCTGCCAGTCACGTGGAGCCGCGCGAAGGTAATTGCCTGCTCATTATACCCATTAAGGATTGGTTGGACAATAAGATGTCGGAAATTACTATAAGTATCCATGTAGCACAAGCTATTGTATAAGACTAATCTAACTACAAGGAATGCATGATAAATTAAGCATAAAGAATTTTGTTTACATAGACGTTTAGAACAAAGCCAGCAAGCAACAAACTGGTCACCCAAGCTTAGGCGCGGCTCTCCACCATGTGACCCGGGCTTGATCCACGCTTCTCCACAATATAGCTTCATCACTCTACCAAACTTGAAACAGCTTCAAGCAATCTGCAGACCCACGACGCGGCTTGAACCTTACAAACAAAACTCACTCCCCACAAACGGATACTTCATTCATCTGCATTTACCTTTACTTCCCAACAATGTCGGCCCGCAAACCCCATGGACAGAGCTACGCCGATGTTGCGGCCAAGCCACCCAAGGAAGCAACTGACTCAGACGTGACCCCCGTAGTCCCAGCGTATGCGCAGATTTTCCTAGCTCCGCCGTCTCATTCATATGCTAACCTGACCTTCCCTAGCGATGTCATTTACAAGCTACTGGGCTTCACAGTAGCCATGGTGTTCGCACCAATTGGAATGTACTTTCTAACAGTCAACACAATCTTTGGAGGTAAGATAAAAAACGAGAATAGGTATCTTCAATGCAGCATATGAGTGTCTCTAACCGAAGAGTCTAGGCAATGCAACATGGGCCGGAATCACAGCAGCCATTACGGCCAACGTGGTCTTATTCGCCTATATCTACGTTGCGTGGAAAGAAGACCAATCAGACCGATTAGAGTCTGAGAAGTCCAAGTCTAAGAAAGCACAGTAACTGCCTACGATCTACCACTCCATTGATCGAATACTTCACTTGTCCTTGTGCAAAATCTCTTCCATTTCTGGCGTTACAGGTGTAATGATGAATTTATGAACCCGAATCCCGGGTCTTGCTTCCCACCAGACAAGCACATCCCGAAAATAAGCACGAGGCTTCTCGATTGTTATTTGGATATCATAAAGAACATAAAGCTTCCCAGGCCAGCTTTTCACCCATTTAGCCTGAAACCTAGACCTCATCCCACCTCCGACAAATGTTAAAAATGCCCTTGCCCATGTTGAAGGGACTCCCACTCCGAGTAAACAAAGTACTATTTCATGCGAAGATTATTCACTAGGGACGCCGGTATGCTTTGCAAGTGCCCGGGGCTGGCCCTAACTCTCAAGCCTCATCCATGCACAAACACCGAAAGATCAGAATATCAGATTCAAGGTCGTCGCTTGACAAATTCCTCCAGATCAGCTTTCGTAGCAACACCGAGCACAAATTTACGTCCAGCATCTGTAACAACAGCGAACGCATGCTTCTCACGCTGGTCGCCATTGGCACCGGTCTCGCTGTCGAAAAATTGCTCCAGCTCTTCCAGGGGTGTTTCCATAGTAATAACCTTGTAGATACCGCGCTTACGGTTGAAGCGCTGCATAGCAGTAGAGACGGGATCGGTATCCTTGACGGTACCGTTGTGGATCAATTCCTTCAATCGAGGGATGCTCAGGTAGCCGAGCAGGGATCGCTGGGCCGAAATGACGGTCAGGTGGGTGTAGTCCCGCTCATAGGCGGCCATAAGAGCGGCAGAGATAGGGCTATTGGGGGAGACGGACAGGGCCGGGGGCGGGTCAAGGTCCTCGACATTGGCCTATAGATATCATGCAAGTAATCATTTAGCAGGTGCTTCCAGTCTCAAGTTCGACGACTGAGGGGTAGTAGACTTACCCCGCGGTACTTGTCTGCCCATACTTGAGGGGCTGTGGAGGAAGGGTTTTGAGCTTCGCGGGCGAAGGCCTCGCTGCCTGTCATATAGGATGTCATATTTGTTGTGTTATATGTCGAGAGAATTTGGGACTGCAGAAACAGAGAAGCGGGTTTCGGCGTTGGGTTTTCCGGCGAGGTTTGAGTCAAGTGGGGAATCGTCCTGTTCGTCACAGCAACACAGGATGAGCAATTGGTCAATTGAATTTCAAGGCGCAAGTCACGACCCAATAGCTTGGTCTATAGGAACTAGCTTGATCAAAGCAGTGTAGTACCGGGAATATGAAGGAGGCCTTAACCGTTAAAACCGAGCTTTTTGATCAAAATCGGCGCTTTCCCTCTTTGACCTGCGCCAAGACCCCAACCCGGTACGTCATCTTTCTGACACTCTTCTGGCTGCCCCCAAGCCTTGCCATCGCGCGTGATCTGAAAGACTCTTCTTCCTCTCAGTGAGTCATACCAGATTTCCTATATCAAATTTGTTTCCATTGCCTTCTTTCTTTCCATCATCTTCTCAATCGGTATGTTATCGACACCCTCTACAAAAGTGGAACCGCCATTCTCGATTCAGCAAGATCGCTGCATTCGAACAGCAGGGGCTCCACTTTCGTTACCCACACCTATGTATTGATCGCGGTAAACAGACCATGATGAACCCTTCGGATTCAATTGTCAATGTTTTGGCTGCCCGCCACCCGATGGGTAAGCTGGGATCTCAGGACCCATCCCGTGAAGATCAGGCCATGATCCGATCTAGCCGCCGTGAACCTTTTCAGGCCTGGAGTGCCATTGATGAAGTCAAGAAGACGGCGGCGCATGAGTTGGAGGTTGCGAGCCAGAAGGCTCAGCAGAAGGCTGGTCATATTGAGCCATGGTCTGCCAAGTACTATGCTGCTTGTACTTTTGGCGGAATGCTCGCTTGTGTCAGTAGTCTACAGATAAGCACATTATGGCATTGAGGGCCCACATTTTCATATACTAACCTGGTAGTCTGTATATAGGGCTTGACTCATACCGCCGTCACTCCGTTGGACCTGATCAAGTGTCGTCGCCAAGTCGACTCCAAGCTCTACACCAGTAATCTGCAGGCATTTAGTAAGATCCGTGCAGGCGAAGGTCTCCGGGGTGTTTGCACCGGTTGGGGCCCGACCTTCTTCGGATACAGTGTAAGCCATTGCCAACTTAGACTTCTTATGAACGCCATCGAGCGCCATCTGATATTCGTTTAGGCCCAAGGTGCATTCAAGTATGGTGGATATGAGTTTTTCAAGAAATTCTACGCCGACCTGGTCGGACAAGAACGCGCGACCAAGTACAAGACCTCCCTTTACCTCGTCGCCAGTGCCTCTGCCGAGTTGATTGCCGATGTGGCACTTTGCCCCTTCGAATCTATCAAGGTGCGAATGCAAACAACCATCCCACCTGATATCAAGGGAACCTTTAGTGGTATCTCGGGTGTTGTGGCCAAGGAGGGTGTTTCCGGGTAAGTTCCGAAACCACTTTGGAATTGAACTTTGGATAAGAGAAATATTAATGTGATTTTTTAGTCTGTACAAGGGTCTGTACCCACTTTGGGGCCGCCAGATCCCCTACACTATGATGAAGTTCGCCTCGTTCGAGACCATTGTGGAGCAGATCTACCATAGCCTGCCCGGTCAGAAATCCGACTACGGTAAAGGTGCCCAGACTGCTGTTGCTTTCACTGGTGGTTATCTGGCCGGTATTCTCTGTGCTGCCGTCTCTCATCCCGCCGATGTGATGGTTAGCAAATTGAATGCCAATCGCCTGGCTGGTGAGGCATTTGGAGCTGCCATGAGCCGTATCTATGGAGACATTGGGTTCCGCGGTCTGTGGAACGGCCTGCCGGTTCGTATTGTGATGGTTGGAACTTTGGTACGTATACGAATACCCGATCCCTTTTATAAGAAGTAAACACTAACTTCTTCATAGACTGGCCTTCAATGGATGATGTATGTGATGTTTTTCTTCATTCTTATGGACCCTCTACTGACCAAGTTCTAGCTACGATTCGTTCAAGATTTTCATGGGTCTGCCAACTACCGGTGGAGGTGGCGAGGAAAAGAAGAAGAGTCAGTAGTCAAGCCAGGTTTCCATTTTGCAGTCGTGTTTTTGCCTCTCGTATACAGACTCGGGCCGTATTCGATGAAGTTCAAGCCATTGTTTTGAATATTCAATGTCGAATGAAAACTACCAGGCTTTTATGTTTCTATCACGGTTGTTGTCAAAGGTTGTCAAAGGATTTGAATACAATAGCACGCTAGTTATTTCGCAAAGATGTTTCACTGCTTCTATTGTTCTTAAACCCTTGATCTCTTCCACCAAGATTCTCAAACAGGGGGGGTTGAGATGAAATGATAAATCGGTTTCCTGATTAGATTCAGTCCAATTTACCTGGGGAGACAACATACTACGATTGCACGTGGGATGTAAACCTCAGGCTGGTTATTTTTGGCATGCTTAGGTCCGGAATATTCGAGTCCTTGGGGCCTCGCTGGAGAGGGAAGATTCAAGTTCGAACCCCTAGAAGACGCCTACGCAGTAAAGTCTTGAATACCCAAATTAGGCATTAAGGCATTACGGCTCAGTAATATCTCAAGTGCTGGGGCTTTAGACGTAGATTGAACAATGGCAGAGACGTCAATCTACATATGTAGTGTCATTCCCTTAGTTCACAGATGCCTGATGATACTTGATTTGCCCAGGTCGTCAAGGCACGACTTCCGATGCCTTCAAGTTCCAAAGACGATGCTCAGCAATCCTTAGGAAGCCTGCTAGGCAGCTACGGGAAGATACAGCACTTGAGGGAATCGCGTAGTCCCAAAGAGGAAAACAACAAGGGGAGAGAATCGATTTTAGCGAGTTCCCGATTAGGCGGGGGGGGGGGGGGGGGGGGGGCCGCGCGGCGGGGGCGGGGGGCGGGGGGC